>JAUMHM010083645.1:0-13126 GCA_032362435.1 Melikaiella ostensackeni
ATTATGGTTTTTCTGTGTGTATTTATTGCGGAAAACCTAACCTCAGAACTGTCAATGAAATATCAACACTAATTGTGAATTTTATTAACAAGTGGGGGCTACAATATCAAATGTAACAAAACTGAATACTGTTAATTATTTAATGAATTAATTATAACAAAGTTTAATGAGAATTTTCGTATATGCATTCTGAAATTCTTATATGTAATAAAATAACATATAGCTTATTTTATTTCATATAAAAATTTCTGAATCAAATTGCAAAAACATTTTGAAAGGTCAAATGGTACGTTTCATATTCATGACAATTTCATTTTATTTCATTTTTACGCAGGTGCCAATTAGAAATCAACATTTTAAAAATTTTTCAACAGGTACCTACCTGGGAATTTTGTTTCTTCAGTAAAAAAAATGTATTTTCTGCTTGCTTTTTTAATATGGTATGAAGATGAGGCTGAATAATTTTTTCTTCAGATAAAATCACTCCAATAACATATTTCATATAAATAGCAGCACCTTAAGAATGGACTATTTGTACCAAAATTTCGGAACAAATAGCTGCACTTTTACGGTACACATAGACATCGCCAAAAGAAAAACATTAAATTTTACAGAAAAAGCAATTTTCTGAGTTAAGTACTGGTTTATTTAAACATAAAAAATTGCAGTAACATACGTTAATGACAAGACATAAGGACTTTAGTTTGGAATAAATTTTTCAGTGATGATTACTAGCAATTTCGAACTTTCTGTTAAGCTCATATAAATTTATTAGTAAATGACGTAACACCATTTGAGTAATTGAAATTGGAATAATTCAGATTTTGAGATATACTACATTTCATATATACCTATTGGAGTTTTCGGCAGTTGTTTTTATCTATTTTCCAACCACAACAAATTTTTTTTACAGCATTTTATGAGTTACCTACCAAAGTTACTTGAAGGTTAACTTTTTTACGAGGTGATACATTTTTCGTGACTACTATATGTATCTACTAGAAATTATACGCAGTTATACACCAATTCACACACAAATATATTCTAAACCTAAATATGATGTCTAATGGTAACATACATAAATTTCGGAGGCGGGTGACCGAAATTATAACTTCGGGCTATACGGTCGCCTAATCGATAACTTTTGTTTTCATGTAATTTTACTGCAATCCTTCTGAAACGATCATCATACACTGGACGAAGAGCGTTCTCGATGATTACTCCAGTGATGATACCATGATTTTCTATCCCCACTTTAACAGTTCCATATATTGATTGATATTGATCATTTGCATCTTTGTAATAGTAAATTTGACAAATAATAGGCTCAGGAGATACTTGTATTTTCGTTCTATCACATAAGACCTGTGAACTGAATTCTGTAAGAAGAAAGAGAAATGGAAGAATTTTAACGACTAATGGGGTAAATAGCAATATAGTATAGTTGGTTAAATCCTAAAGCCACAGAAAAAATTAGTAAATATAGACGGCAGGCGCCTACAAGAAAGGGTTTCGTAGCCTATTAAGTCGTTAATAAAGTCGTTCAAACACCCCTTTCCCATCCCAGCACTTCCCCTCATTTCCCCTCCCGTTTTTCTCCTCCCCCCACTTCTCCTCATTTCCTGTCATTTACCTTCTTCCCCCATACTTCCGCTCATTTCTCCTCATCCTCTCAACTCCTTCCCCTCATTTCCCCTCACTTTTCCTTCTTTATTCAGCGGACGGGCACCCGACCGAAACCATAAGGGTTTCTCCCCGGGACTACGAAACCCTAAAAAACAGTCTTAAGATCATCTTGCACTAATACGCAGGTATCAAATTAAGGCAAGGCTCATAGATATTCCCCCAATTCTACTTGTCTTAATGTTTATTTCAGCAAAATGCATTAAAAAATGTCCTCTTATTTCGAATTTTTCATATGCGCAGTTTTTAGGGGAGAAGAGAGTGAGTTGGCGTGGAGGCCAAGTTGGCGCATCCTTATTTACGAAAAATTATAATAGTCATGTTCACGAAAATAGTTCTGTGGTCTGAATTCTTGCATAATATGGTATTGATAAAAAATTCACAATCAATCGATTTTCAAAAACATTTTTGTTACAAGTTTATTTATAGGATTCTTTCCGTAACTTTCAGTTAATTTTAGAGCAATTAAATTCAATCGACGAGTAACACACATTTTATATTAACCTGATCAATCCAACACTTTTATAATATCTGATTTTTAAGCTCATGAATAAGAAAAAAATTTTCGTCAAATTAATGAGCCTTTTATGCGAAAAGTATTTAATTAATGAACAAACCGTGGGTGGTTGATTCTGCACTAACGATAAATCGCATCCGATTTTGTACAAAACAGTGAAAAAACTGTGCAAATCGCATGTCAGGTTACGTGCTGGTTTAAGTTGTTTATTACCGACATGTGTTACCTTTAAGCTGACTTGAACTTAAAATAACTTATTACGAGTAAGCTATATAATTTAAATGTAAGTTATGTAATTCAATTAATTATTGATACGCTAGAATGCCTAGAATGCTTCGCCATATGACATAACGTAAGATTTTCGACTTCTATGCTGCAAACATCTTGTTTTGATATTTAATACTATTAACAATCATCAATGATACTCGACTTTAATTAAACAACCCTCAAATTATGTGTAATCCATCCCTTTAATATTACCGATGAATAAAAAATATTAATATTATATTTCTGTGAATAAGGGATTAATATATTTCGTTTGGACAATCAATAATGATAAAAATAATTATTTGTTAACGATGACACTTGTTCTTGTATTAATAAATCCTTATCATGCAGGAACTATCCTTTGAAAATTTTGCATGTTTTTTTTAGCAATTAATGTTGAAGATGATACATACAACAGAACTGTTTACAACATCTTTATTTGTGGTCGGACACGTACATATATTCACTGAAAATTGCGCACACACGCACGCACATACCCTAACACATATCATCCCATCAACCCTTATTGCTTAAGGCTTTCGACTTACAATCTATCTTTGACGAAATCAAAAATGAATGTGTGATATGATCAATGTATTACAATTGCAGCATTTGAGAGAGAGACACACACACACATACACATTATCCCTTTAACCCTTTATCGCTTAAGGCTTTCGACTCATAATCTATCTCCTACGAAATTTGTTCAATCAAGCGAAAATAAATGCGATTAAACAGAATATTTCTTGTTTACGAGTTGGATGCATGATATGATAAAGGCATTATCATTTCAGCATTAGCAATAATAGCTGTGCATGTACCAGATTGTCAGATTTTCAAATTTATCACGTTTTGCGTAGATCCAGACATGTATATAAACCTAAAGAAAAGAGTATTTTTTCAGTTCTAAATTTCGTTGTTTTTCTATTGTGAGAAGTTCTTAAAGAACGACAATTACGAAGATGGCAAGAACAAATTAACAGCAGTGGTAACCGAGAAGATGAACTATACACAGATACAAAATACACTTTGGCCAATTTGAAGGAGGCTTTTGATTCAAATAAACATAGATGAATAGATGAACAGAAACATATATGATAGAATATACATAGATGTTCGAAAATGGGCTTTACAAAAGAAGCTTGAGCTGGACATGCCATGGTTTAGAGCATAACGTTGGTGGGTATGGCAATCAAGCAACACCATAACGTTGTTTCGCGAAAAATCACAAAATTCATGTTTGTCTCATCTCTACATAAAACTAAAGATATAGAACAACAATGTGATGCTTTTAAAAGCAATGTAAAACCAGACATTCTGAGGTATGGGGAAAGTAACACCTTCAATTCCGATCAGAGTGGCTTCAATTTGGAACTGCACAGTGGAAGAACTTTAAGCTTTCAAGGAACAAAAACTGTGGAAAATGTTGTTCAATCGGTTTCTTCCACCACGCATAGCTATACAATTCAACCAACCATAACTGCCAATGGCAGATTACTTTCACCCCTTTTTGTAGTTTTGAAAGAACCATCTTGACAATTTGAACCAAGAATAAAAGAACGACGTTCTAAGGCGAAAAATATTTATTTTCAAGCCTCTAAATCCGATAGGCTTTCTTCAAAATTACTGCAAATATGGCTTGAGGATGTATTTTTTACTTACGTAGAAGAAAGTTCTGCATTATCATTAGACTAATGGAGTGGCCAGAGTGAAAGAAACCGCGCAAACAGTGAAAGGAGAAGGTAAAAATCTTTTACTAATAACCATTCCAAAAAGCACAACTGGGAGAATTCAGCCCTTGCATGTGTTTGACTTTAGGGTTTGGAAAAATGTCGTACAAAAAATCGCTGACACTACTATTCCTTTAAGGTCTGATATTAACTCGCATATCAGGAATAACATTATAAAGTAACAGTCATTCACACATAATCAATTGTCTGCATCTAAATCTATTAACGTATTCAAATACTCTTGGTATGAAAGCGGATGTACAGAAAATAGACTTGCACATTTCGATAATCTTGTAGAATTTTGTTTAAACAAAGATATGTAACCTTCTTGTGATATTTGAGGTCGGGTTGCAGTAATAACATGTGCTTGTTGCAAGAAAAGATTGTGCCTAAAACACTTTTCCCAAGAGTATCACTACTGCGTAAACTTTGCGCCTCGAAAATAGAATAATATTATTTGTTTTCAACCATTCTTTCATTATTAAAAAACATTAAGAATTAATTGTATCTTCATTATTTCTGTCCTCTCACTGCATTTATATCGCGGTGGAATCTTATGCGCTGTCTCACAAATTCTGGAATTGTAATACATTGATCATATCACACATTTGTTTTTGATTCCGTAAAAGATAGATTGTGAGTTGAGAGCCTTAAGCAATAAGGGTTGACGGAATGATATGTATGAGGGTATTGTGTGCGTGTGTGTGCAATTTTCAATGGATATATGTACGTGTCCCACCATGAATAAAGAATCTGTAAACAGTTCTGTTACATGTATCATCATCAACATTTCTTTGCTAAACAAAACGTGTAAAATTTTCGAGGGGTAGTTTTTGCATAACAAGGTCTTATTAATATGAGAAAAAAAGTCATCGTTAACAAATAATTAGTTTTATTATTATTTATCGTCCGAATGAAATATTTTAATCCTTTACTCACAGAACTGTGATATTAATACTTTTTATTAATTGGTAATATTAAAGGAGTGGATTAAACATAGTTTAAGGGGTGTCATTCTAAGGTCAAATATCATAGATGATTCTTAACAGAACTAAATATCAAAACAAGATGTTTGCAGCAAAAAAGTCCAAAATCTTATATTATATGTCATATGGCGAAGCATTCTACGGGTAGATTTTCGGAATTGTGATACTCTAAAGGGTAAGCATTTTCAAGATTCGAGCTAATATTGTAACACAGCATCAATTACAACAATTTTGTCTAAAAATCATAAAGAAAAGACATTTTTTATCTCTTAAAATAGCAAAACACAATGATAAACACAATGACTTACGAAAAATACATTTTTGTTAAAAATTTGATGACTTTTTTTCAGAAGTTGAACTTTAAAATCTCAGATGTTCCACAAGGGCCCCCGCAGGGAGTTCTGCTTGTTGCCCTCATGCCTCAGCTTACAAAAATCAAACGATTTTTTTGTTGTAATAAATTGTCTTTTGTGCCAAAAGTAACAATATCTCATCCAGATATGCAGTTATTGAAAATAAGGAGCGTTTTAAATATCATGAAAAAAAAAATTTCCCATGAAAGCAAAATAATATGTTTCTTTGGTTCAAGCTGAAGAAACTTCAGGTTGGACATGTACAAGTTTTCCAAAAAAGTGTGCATTTAGCATTTTCAACAAATTCTAAATTAAACAAAACTTTTTTTCTTATTCTTTTACTATTGTTTATTATCAAAAACGGTACACATTGAAAACTCGCAATAATTTTCAAACAAATAAGAAAATTTTTTGAATTTTCAAATCAAAAAAGAGAACAGAAGATATTAACCAATTTTAACATATTTTTTTTACTTTTTTCGGATGTCAAACCACAAATTTTTTTCCCTTAGCTCAACGATTCGATCAATTTTAGCATTTTCACTCCCTCTAGTAGCCAAAGCCCTCCGAATCACCACTGGACATAAATTTCATTTTTACAAATTGCCATTTTTCATCATTTTCATTTTTTCGAATTGCCATTTGTGATAAATTTCATTATACCGATTTACCATTTACTGCAATTATTATTTTTTTGAATTATCATCAGGCATGATTTTTATTTTTCCGAATTACCATTCGCTTGAATTTTAATTTTTTCTAACTAGTATTGTTACGTCTCGGGAGAATATAACTTACCTAATAATTTATTTATTTCACGATGATTCCTCACTTTAGAATCTTATTCAAAAAACTAATTGCTTGAGCTTAGTTAAAATTTTGGATAACTGAAATTTTACATTATATTTTTATACGTAACTGAAAAAGTGTAACACAAAGCGAGAAAGAATCAAAGAAAATGCACCCAAATCGAACACCTTCGAACATAAATTTACAGTATGTGAGAAACCATGAGAAAATTTTAATTTAATACAGGATTGCCAAAAATAAATGGTTTGAATTGGTAATAAAAAACTTGACAAATTTTAAAACCGATATAAGTGACAAAAATATCTTTTTATGAATATTTTAATTCTATTAATGACAGTTTAGGAGTGAAATATAGATATAAAAATGGCTACAGGCAATTTCGCAGGTCTTTTTGAGGTAAGAAATTTTGATGTTTGAGCTTCTACTGTGTTTTGCGTTGTTTAGCTATAAATTTGAATTTTTGATTTCCATATGGGATTTTCCACGTTTAAAACAAAAACTATTATTGCTATTAAAAAACGTTTAAATGCAATTTTGTGGAACATTCGGGAAAAAATACATTTGTTTTTATATCTATCTATCGTATCTAGTGCGATTTTGTAGAAAAATTGAATCATTATTTTTCTCAGTTTGATTTTTCATGGCTAAAAACATAAATATTGGCAGTACAAGGCTGGCTAACGAACTTCACCTAACTTTTTGGACCACAAACCAGTAGGCGAAAGGAAATTTAAATTAAAAAATTCCTTCAAAAGTTATCACGTCGTCAGGCAACAAACAGACCAACAGACAGACATTTTCGTGAAAATCATTTTTTCTGACTCAAGTGGTCCCAAAACGGCGAGAATTGACGAAAACTAGATAGGTCCAAATTCACATGAATCTAAGACATTCCATCATAAATGATGAGAATGTGAAAATGTTGTAATGATTCACTGGCTTTTGGTAGGTTTAGAAAAAGTGTCAGTGAAAATTGTGTTCATTGGATTACTGTTTAATAGTGTTAAAATTCACTTGACTTTTTACAGCGATAAGATAAAACACGTAAGGAGAGAGCGAGTGGTGGAGAGAAGGAAACGGCACACGGAAGACATACACATAAGTTTATGCATGCATTCTTAATTTTTTTAATCTGGCACTGAAGAGGGCCCCTATCCGAGGCCGAAACGTCTGCCAATATCATTATTATGTTTTTTACAGCATGTTATGTTACAAATCATAAGACCCTGTTGCCAATAAAAAAAGTTTCTAAAAACAAACTATTTACTGATTCGCAAGTGCGAAAGTAGCCGAGCGTAAAAGTTATCTCGACTTCTGAGTCTCAAATTAGGCAAAGGGGTAAGTTTAGAATCGAATCCCTGCCGCACATAAGAAATTTCATTTGTCATATTTACGTTACAATTCGATATATTTGCTAATTATAAATAAATTGTAATATTCCAAACTGCGCAGAAAATCTATCAACTGGGATACCATTCGCCATAATTTGCATTTATTCTAATTATCATGTGACATAATAATTTGCGTTATTGCGAATAGTCACGTTATCTGAAATTTATTAACACGAACGCCACTCTTTTTATGTTGAATATTTTTTACAGGTAAAATAGTACATTTCTTGGCGATTCGGCGATTTGTGCCTCAATTAAGCCTAATCATGATTCGTAAAAAAAGGACGAATGGCAATTCAAAAGATTTAAAATTACGCCAAATAGTAATTGGGAATAGCAAAATATTATTAGGATTTATTGAATAACAAAAAAAATTATTCACATCGGAAGCGACGTCATTTTGGAAGTGGAGATTTTCAAGAGGGAGAAAAAGGGTTCTCAATTTGAACAATTTTGAATACGAAATCATATATTGCAATTGAAAATGCATTTTAAATTTTAGATATTTTATTATATTTACCAATGGAGTTGAGGAAGACCACTGAGGTTAAAAATGGTGCGACGATCTTCATCTTCTCTGAATTATGAAAACTGCCTCATGGAGAATTTTCCGAATGTGTCTTCAAATAGTGGAGATTTGTGGCAAATATTTACGTTCGATAGGCTAAGAGTAACATTTTTCACCACGCAATAGAAAGATCAACAAATTTAAGGACGTACTCTATGTACACTGCAGTCTGTACAGTCAGTCTCAAAATTCATCAAACGTTCACGATGCTTATAAAATCCTAGAAAATAGTTCATTGCTAATGGCTATAAATTTTGAAAAATAAATCTAAGCGTTCTTTAAAAAAAATTGTTCAGGTTGAAATTGTTTATTCAACACTAAGACACAGAACGAAATAAAATCTTGTACGTTGATTTAGAACCAATCTATTCAGATTATTCCATTCCTCAAAAGAGAAAAAAGTAATAATCCAGTAGTTTTAAATAAAAGTAGTTTTGTTGATCCAACGTTATCTCTCACGGAAAAAAGTGGATAGTCAGATTCACTATTTCGCATTTTCAATTTGAAGTTTACTTGTTCGCATTGTAAAAGAAACGATTTAAATACTTTTTGATACTGTATGAGATGGTGATTTGAAAATATACAAAGCCTCAAGTAAGCAATAAATACAACTTCAAATTGTAAAAAGAAAGATTACTAGGACAGGCAGCTTCAATAACTATTTGAAACAGTACAGTCAAACATATAAGCTGTTCTGAATTAGTTTAAAAGGAAGGCTGATTTATAAATCACTTAGCAGTAAACCAATTTTTTCAATAAATTTAAATATAAAAGATAAAAGATAGTTTAGTATTTTCGGGATTGCGCATTACAGTATTTACGCCACTGTTTGTAATAGGTAAATTTCACAAACTGAGATTTTCAGAAATTCTTTTATAATAATGTTTTATCTTCTGATATAATATTATTTGAGATAATTATCATAAATAAACTAAGCAAATAGCGAAATTATAAGAATATAATTGGTTTAAAGAGTAATTCATTTTTATATATGTCTTGCGACTTTTTACATTTCAAGAACATTGTTCTTTATTTTAATTCAATGTTAATTACACTGTTAGCGTGAGCTAACGCGTATACAGTATTTTGTCATAAAGTAGGAGAGTTGTAAAATCTTTCATCTATAAATACAACCAAAAGTGAATATTCTACAAAAATTCACAGAGTGATAGTTTTGAATTCTATTAGTTTTGAAATCAATTATTTTCTTACATTGTTTCTCATATGGAATTTTCTGCTTATTATATATTTTATTTACTACAACATTAAAAATGTTTGAGATCGTGTTTGATTGAGCCATCCAGGGTCAAATATTCTATTATTTGAAAGAATTTTTTTTTTAGTAGAATGGTCGGAAATAATTGCTTTCATTTTCAGAACTTCAACATTTGAAGAGACATAAAAAATCGTTATTGAATATTGGCAGTAAGTTACATTCTATAAATTTATTTACATTGAATCAATTAATTTAATTTAGTTTTGAGTGAATGGAGATGATTATAAAATAAAATAAAATTTCAAAATCAATAAATTTTCTTTGTAAACAATTTTCCAAACCTCATTTTTCAATAATATGAAAAAAATTTCAAACATGTACTGTTTAGAAAATTGAAATTGAAATCACTTATAATACATATAAATTACTAATAATATATGCACCATGCAAACTAATACTCCTAAACAAAATGTTTTACCCAAGATCGTTACAAAATATCATCTTTTTATGAGGTCAATAAAAAAATATTTCTTAAATATTTTTAATCCCGTCGATAAGTATAATAAATGTGTTAAAAAAAACATCCATAAAACAGCGCACGATACATATATATATTTCAAAGTTGGCCCTGGCTTTCTTAGAGAAACCGCTTGGCCGAGAGTTTGTCAGAAAGATCTAAGCGGTTCCATAGCTCAGTTGGTTGGTGCGTGCGCTAGGCGTCAGTTTAGATAGGATGAGGTAGGGTTCGAATCACCAGCGGGTGCGATTTTTCAAAACCGTCTGAGCGTGCGAATACATGTGTAAGTGACTGTGCGTGCAATTGTGTGATAAGAAGCGTAAATTAGGTGCAGTCTTCATATATAAAATAACTTTTTTCTTTTTAAATCCATCCACATTTTACACCATTTTTTAAAATCAGAAGTTTCGAGTTAATCTACTCATAAATCAGCAAATGAAAAGATTCCATCTGGAAACGACCAAATGAAAAGGAGCTAAGTCGATTCTGATACTTTTTAGTATCATTAAAATTACACTTGTGTGTTAAATATCAAATCAAGAATATTAACTGTAACCAAAAATCAAGTAAAATATTTTTCTCTGATATTTAATTAATCAATATTGATAGCAAGAAGTCGCATAATATCTTTGATAAGATATGTATGACTGTTTAATAAGAAGTGCGATTTGACAAGTCAGCCTACTGAAATTACTCAAGAGAATTTTAACTTTATACAAGTTTTAAAAAGAATTTTGAAGGAAGTCTTCAACAATTTGCTGAAGAATTAACTGTATTAGACAATATTTTCGCGGAAATAACGGGATGTTAGTTATTTATAATAGTCAAATAAAACATAACCTATATACATATTTGAACTGAAGGTTACTGGAGGATATTTTAATTAAATTTATAGTTTTAAATTAACTTTTTCGTGTAAAGATTAAAGATTATATTTTCGAATAGGTAATGGTTAACGATAAAGATTGATTATTGATTTTTCTTGTGTAAAAACAAACTTTTCTTAAATTTTCTTCCAATTTTGTATTCATTAAAGTTTATTTCAAATAAAAAGATTTCTCGAATAAAAACAGCGAAACTTTTCATTCTTGTAAAATTGCTTGACATCATAAAAATAAGTATTTCAGCGATTATTTGCTTTGAACATCATAAAAAAAGAAGATTTAGTTTGCATTAATAACGGTGCTAATAATTTTCATAATGAAAAGTTCTAAAGTCCTCTTTGAAACACCATAATTATTATCAGTCTTATATAAACAAGCGTAATGAGTATTCTAAGATAATAACGATGAAACAAATCGAGTTCTGAGAGTGAAAAAAATTATGCACTTGAAGCATTTACAACTTGATTTATAATCTATTAGAGATCATTCAACCTCATTTCGATAATAATACTAAATAATTATACAATTTCAACGTTAGCGATTCGAGAGAAAAATCATACAAACAAATTTTATACGCATATCATTAACTTTTATGAAAAATTTCAGTACATAATAAATATTTAAATTTAACAGTTTTATGTAACAGTCCTTAAATGTAACATTCATGCAAAAGTCTAACATCCCATATAAATATTTTTGTTTAAAGTGAAGTCTTTTTGTCCTTAACAGTATCACTTAGATTATTATTAAGGAAATATTAACTTTCAAAATCGTAGCATCAAGTAACAGTTTAGTTTAAGATTTTTTAATGAATGAGTATCGTTGAAATTTGACTAGGGTCGAACGTCCCGTAGTGATACAGCGAGAACATATAATATGAGTTTTAAAAAAATGGTCAAAAAAAGCTCAATTTGATCTTCTTAGAAATCATTTCCTTATCACCTCTTTTTTAAACCCTGAAAAATGTTTTGCGATATTTGAAGTTATTCTTTTGCTAACTATCTGTCACCTAGTTTAAAAAAAAAACATTTTTTAACGACAATAGGTTTACTGTGATGACTACTTAGAAGACTGCAAATTTAGCTCATTGTAAGGAAGTAAGTTAAATTTCTACTGCATAATTTTCAATTCAAGACTACACACTTTAAAATCCGAACTACACTTAGTGTTCATTTAAAAAATTTTGTTTTGAACTGATATTTTTCCTTATTGCTTCTTACCAATTCTTTGGAAATCATACGGTTTTTAAGAACGATAACGCATTTTTTCGCGAAAAAAAATTTACATGTTGACCTCATTCAATTTTAAAGAAAATTGAATCACTCAAATATCGTAAGACGGAGGCTAAAAGGAGCGTTTTTTTTAGGTTTTTATCAATATATTACCGACAGGAATTAAGATTAGATGATAATGTTTTAAGATATCTAATGTCTCGCTCCCTCTTGGACCTTATTGATGATACGGAGGACAGAAATGATCATACAAATTTATGGTCGAAATAGGATCGGGCTTCCCACCAATCAGGCCGGAGAATTTTTCATTCCATTGCTAGCTGCAGGTCTATATGCGGATGAAATAATAAAAATGTTGCAATTTTCTGTATGGCAAAAATTAACCATTTAATATCTCCTAAAGGATTAGCCGCAAAGAGTTTGAATAGCGATTGTTTTGAAGAATTTTATATGTCCCACAAATCATGCTCCATGCACTTTTCACTAATCTCTTAACCGGAAACAACGATCCAAGCAGGCGTTTCAATTTTCACTTTATTGTTGATTAGCAATATATTTAACGATCTGACAGAGCTCAGTATCTTATTAAGTCATTCACTCGAACATTTTAAGCAAAAAAATTCTGTATATATTAGAGTGGTCCAAACAAAAATTTTTTTTGGCTATCATCTCAAAACCTTTTTTCAGGTATAAAAAAATTCGATCCAAAGCGCAGCTTGATATCTCAATTCTCCACTAAGCTCAATGGATTTTTATTTTTCCATTTAAATAACACGTAAAAATTTTTTTTAAGTTTTTATCCGGTAAAACCACTAAAAAAATTTTTTTTGGAATTTTTCATCAATTATTCTTGTAGAAAATTTAATTTTCTACAAAAAAGTCCGAAAGTAGTTTCTTCGTAATCCTAACGGGTAAAAAGTTATTAAGCTTCAAATACTTGCTACTTAGTAAATTTGAAGGAAGACAGTTTCA
>JAUMHM010083646.1:0-13123 GCA_032362435.1 Melikaiella ostensackeni
GGGTGACTAAGTTGTTATGTTTGATGAGTAATATTAATAACGTATCGGTTCAATCATATTCCACTCTTGACCTTTCTGCAATACGAATTTACATATATGCTACACTTAACTAAGATATTCGTATTTGATAAGACGCCTTCTATTACAATGCGTCTGACTAAATTCGTAAGTGGGTACTTACATTCAGATACCTAGTCTGACTTTCCTGTATACATTTTAGTTTGACTACATACAGGCTCATTCACTTGATTATTACATGTGTATTATTAGGTGATTGCGATATAGAATTGATCATTAAATTATTACATTGATTCGAACACATGGATGTACTGATATCCCATATAAATAGTTTTAGTTTTGAAATTGATATTGTTTAAAGCATTAGGTTTATAAGTACATTCATATGGTAGTAGGTATAATTATAGTTACCTTAGATCGGAAGAACCTATGCATGATCTCTCTTATTAACTTACCGATATTCATCGAGTCCATTATCCTCCCATGGTACAACACTTTTAATTACCCAGCGGTTCCTGCCTTATCGACGGTAGTGCAATTACCATAGTTAGATGAGAAACCGTATAATTATCTTTGTTACGCCTGTTTCTGTGTAAAATCTATCGCTTGGTTTGCTCAAGTACAATTGGTTGCATCTGGTTAAGCGTTATATCAAAATTTTAAAAATTGTGGATGTAACAGACCCTGGTGCGGGTCTTCTCCGCACCTCTTATTCTGGCCCGCAGGGACATTTGTGGAAGCGGTGCTTATGATTTCGTTATAATAACTTCTTGGACATTACTTTAAAAAATTTATCATAATAATAATAGTAAAAAATTATTATTATTTTTTTGAATGTGTCATTTATTCTTTAGCGTAAATATTGATTCATGATAAATTGGAAGTATTTTGAGTGTCTTTATATTTATAAACACCATTTCGCGATGCCTATTGATTTCAAAGCATTCGCGTGTGAAACTTTTTTGCTATCCATAATTCGATGTTACATTTAAACACTCATGAATCGAACTTTCGAAGCTCAGGTGCTTTCTAGGGTAAATTGGGTGCGCTGAAACCGAACTATTCCTCGTAATATAGCCATCACGCCCAGTTATCGAGAAAATAGGAGTTGAAACCCTCGAAAGGCTTGTTATTGGCTAGTTTTAAAAATCATAACGGATGAACCCGATACCTTGTACTTTAAAGGTGTTATACCAGTTATTCATGTAAAAATTATGTCTGAGTACTGTTACTGCTCGTTTCGAGTACAAGGTATCTGCTTTAATTTTAGACGTTTTTGAACTCTCTAACATATCAAGTTCATCTGCTATGATGTTACAGAGATGGCAAAAAACGCAATTTTTGGGGATTTCAATCCCTACTTTTCTCGAAAACAGGATGTGATGACCATATCCTGAGGTGTGATTCGGTTTCACCGCACACAATTCACCCTAGAAAACACCTGTGTTTAAAAAGATCGATTCATGGGTGCTCAAATGTAGCATAGTGTCAACAACGTATATTTTTGAAAAAATTTTGCTTTAATGATGTTGCAACGCAATACATTGCGGCTTTCTTATATCCTCGTTTATTTATATAGTTTTGTCATGTGTTCAAAATAATGAATTCTATTTGGCGAAGCTTTCGCATGGGAAACTTTGTTGCTATTCATGATTAAATTTGTTTTGTTAAGTTCTTTCATTAGCAAAACTCAAAGTTGATGGAAGAAAATATAAAAAATATAAAAATACAAAGCAAATATATTTCCTAAATAATCAAAATGTGAAAGCAAAGTACTCATCATATGAGCAGCATAAAATTATAAATACAAACAAAGTGGAAACACCTGAGAGAAAATTGCTTCTTTTTCCTTACAGTCTTTCAGAATTTTCCGATGAAAATATGATGGACCCGTACAATCTAGCGATCTGCTTCGGACCAACTCTAGTTCCCGTTCCTGAGGACAAGGATCAAGTTCAGTATCAAAATCAAGTTAACGAACTAATAAAGAACATCATTACTTTTTGTGAAGAAATATTCCCTGATGACATCGGCGGTACTCAATACGAAAAATACATTAGCAGGGAACCAGATGACGTGTAAGTTTACATTTATCCATTTCACGTAAATTATTGTATTAAGTTTAGAGGGAAACTACCAATATTTCCACTTAGACTCAAATATTCACTTCCAAACATTTTATTTAAAATTTAGCGATAATATGCCTTTCTTTAATTCAAGAAATAAAGTTACCATTATTGAAAAAGTTGAATAGAAATAAGGCAAATACGAATTTACGTTAATTATAGCATGATGTATTCAATTTCCTGCTATTCCCAAATAAATTTTGGGGGAGATGCGAGTTCAGTAAGAATCTTCACTGCGTTTCATTTTTTCTCCACTACATGGTTTTGATTTCGTCTTCACGTCAAGGTTTAGAAAGAGCTGTAGTGACTTCTCTGCCTCCCTCATAGTGCACTCTCGGTTTGGTGGAGGGGGTGCGGTAGGTTATCGGTAACCAGATTTCTTTATAACTTTGATTCCTATTCTTTCTTGTGTCGGTTGTGTTCATGTGAATGTTCCCTATCTTGCTTTATTGGTTGTACGTTATGAGTAGACTGTTAAGCCACTACAGTGTTTTCTCTCTCATCCATTCGTTTGCACTAAAACATGTTGATCAATATCTCTAGCAATCACCCCAGGTGGAAAGCTTCACAAATCTATCGTTTGTCGTGGTTCACACATGAAGACACAAACTGACTAATAAGCCCATAGGAAGATTCATACTCTTCACCCCACCAACATCCTTCAAAAAAAGCTTTCCACGAGGACGCATGCGCATCCAAAATCTTTCGTTTCAGGCGCTTGTCACCCCGCTGACATTCTTTGTGATACATTTCTCATAAACAATTAGCCTCCACATATCCCTATCCTGGCAAGCATCTTCTGCTTCTCTTACATCCATACATTTTTTCATGTACAAATTTTATTTTTCGGGCAGTTATGGATGGAGAAAGTAAAATGAAAAAAGCCATTTTTTCGAAAACGACTTAACCGATTTTGATCTCTAATTTTTTTGTGGAAAAAATGCTTATATTGTCTACTTCAACATATATTTTACCCAAATTTTTCATAGGGGTACTTCATGGCTTGAAAAAAAAAATCTGGCGTGGGACGCTGTGCGTATATGTAGCGCAGCCTGGCGACCCCAACGCGGCTTGTGTGCTACTATTATTCTGATTCCGTTATTCACTTGTTTCGAAATGATTGTCAAATGCTTTTATGACATCTCACTGCCTTTCTGGATCCGTTATTCACTTGTTTCGAGCTGATTGTGAAGTGTTTTCATGGCATCTTATTGCTAGCCGCGCCACTAACTTTCTGAGTCCGTTATTGACTTGTTTCAAGCTGATTGTCAAATGTTTTCGCCACATCTCACTGCCTGCTACGACACTAAATTTCTGATTCCGCCATTCAGTTGTTTCAAATAGATTGTCAAATATTCTCATGGTATCTCACTGTCTGCCACGATAATAAATTTCTGGATCCGTTATTCACTTGTTTCAAACAAAACTTGATCATCACCTGTCAGCTATATTAATTGTACTACATACTTGTGCTTTAAAATATCTCATTTTCTGATTTAAAAATGTTTCATCCAAAAATAAATGTCAAATGTACTGGTTGCGACGCTTTCGTGAACAAAAAGTAAGGCAAAAAAAACAGATTTAAAAAAATGTAGCTGAAGCAAATAATTTTTCTCATTAATTAAACCGAATAATAGTTGCTGATGACATGCTACGCCACAGTTGTTGACTCCCTATTTATGAAATAGATCTCAAAAATGCCTCTAATTCTGACGAGGAGAAGGCCTCTCCTTCCGACAATAAATCAATTAATCATGATCCACCGTTTGAAACTGTAACGATTCATATTCGTTACGTACACGATATGCGCGATATAGGAAAATATTATGTTGTTCTGTTTAGTATCGTACGAAGTACTGCCGCTCTCGTACCGTGCACGCGTTCTGTCCCGTGCACCGCGTGGTGCTGATAAAAGTCATGCCAGCTCTCGGATAAGCAGCACTCCTCAGGCCTGAGTGGTGGAGCGATGGGTGCTCCCATATCCACCTCTCGGGTGTCGGCAAAACGTGGCGTCAGGTGATCCAGAACACGCTTTACCCCGGTAACCCCAGAGAGTAGCCGTCAATGAATTTTTCTCCCTTCAGGTAAAGGACTCAAGCAACGGAGCAATGGGTGCCCCCATATCCGTTTATCGGGTATCAGTAAGTCGTGGCATCAGATGCCCCTGAACACGCTTTACCCCGGTAAACCACCGAGAGGAGTCGTCCGTGAACCCACACTCTGGGAGGAATCGGCTCGAGCAACGGAGCAATGGGCGCTCCCATATCCGTTTTTCGGGTTCCAATGTGTTGCGGCGTTAGGTGCTCCTAAACGCGACTCATTACGGCCATCCTCCGGGTGAACCTTCCTCGAGAGTCCGGCTTCATCGTCGGAGCAACGGGCGCTCCCATATCCGACCTTCAAGAATCGGCGGAGACACGGCATCAGAAGCTCCTGAACGTGCCTCGCCCCGGCAACTTCCGAGAGGGCAACACTAGCCAGGGCTAGGGCCAATAAACACTGCTCAAACATACCATACCCCCCCCCCCCCCGTCTTGCCCTGTTACTGCCTCCGTCTGACCCAGCCGTACTCCTATCTCACCCGACCGACCTGAATTTATCGCAGAGATAGGGGGCGCTGAGTGTAGACCGGGGCACCTCGACGGAGCCCGTTTTCCATTTGCGCAAAGTGGGAGAGGGACGTCACTAAACGCCCAATGGCTATATTTTCTTGGCTAACAATTGCCTCACTTGTTTTCTTAGGTGCTGCAATTCGCATCCGCTAACAACACCGCACACCAAATATTCTACCGCACTCACAACCTTTTCAACCGTTGATTGTAACTATATTATTTAGCCCCCCTTTTTATTGTGAATATATAAGACATACCGCAGATACCGATACTCTCGATACGCTCACACACACACACACACACACACACACACACACACCACATGTAATAGTTATTAAGTTTGTTTAATAAATGTACAATATTATTAATAATAACTCCGGCCTCTGGATCATTTCGAACGACTACCCTGTCCCAAGAAATTTCAAGACTCTGGACAGCTGAAGCTCCGGTAGGGTGGCAGGGCAGGGTCGTTACAAAATTAAACTCAAATAAAATGTTGAAATTCCTGATGCTGAACGCATTCAACTTCCTAATCAGCGGACTATTGCAACTCACAAATATTGTTGCATCTGCTTTTCCACGACGAATTTAACTGCGATCTCTGAAGAAGCTCGAACGCAGTCTTATATTAGAAAGAAAATATACATACCACGAGGAAATCGGTGATGTCGAGCTTATATAATCAAAAATCGTATATTTCATGAAGATCTTGGTCTCTTGAAGGTGCATTCTAACACATCAAGTATCACTGCATTAGAGTGGTCCAAAGTAATGGAAACCCTTTCTATAATGTGTGATTCAAGTTTATTCGATAAATTAGATGAATATAGTCTTTCCACAAAACAATAAGAATTATTTTCAGGATTACATTGGGAACAACTCAATGCTCTTGAAGAGATGTTGATCTCGCTGGGAGAATACCAATCCCGTTCGGTGATCCAAGCACTCGTATTCTTTTTGTTCAAATTGCGCACTTAGAACTCTAATAAAATGCTTTCTTCTATCTTACAGTTAGAAAATGAACATGATGTATCCGATTATTCTGCCAGTGTAATAAAATGTTTTGAAAATGACGTTTTGTTACATCGTTTCGGTTTAGATTCTCCTAACAGAGATAATTTTATTCAAGATTTTATCAATACTCACTATTTCACTTTTAGCACGACTGACGGCTACATTGTTGAAATGCTTGGACCATACCTTGCCAATCAAAATGATGCCGAAATTCTAAAAAATATTATTGAAGATCCAAGTGGTTTGCGTAAATTTTCAAAAAGGAGCGATATTTTTGTTCTTGATCGCGGTTTTTGAGATATAAAAGAAAACTTAGAGGAAGAAAATTTTAATGCTTTAATGCCTGCTTTGAAAGAAAAAAGGAAACAACTGTCCACGGAGGAATTCAATGAATCTCGTTTTGTCGCAAAAAATCGGTGGGCAGTGGAATCTGTGCATGACGTACTCAAACAAAAATATCACATTTTGGATCACAAAATTGACAACAAACTGATAACAAAAATAGGATTATGTTTCAGAACTGCGCTGTTCCTCGATAACATTTTTGGAAAAAGACTTCAATCTGATGTAGACACTTTTGATGATATTTTGCTCATGGATGCTTTTCAAGGTACAAGCCCAATACTCGTGGAACTTATGGTTTGACACATTACACATGGGAATGTGTTAATGGCCAACGCACTGTTGGTTGTTCTTCACACATTGCTGCAGTTGTTTATTATTTATCATATACTAGGTATCTGCTCAAAATTTTTGAACTGCAGAAGTGCTCAGTGATGTGTTCAAGAAAAGTAACTGTATTCCGATCATTGAAGGTGACAGCGATAATAATTATAGTAATAAGCAACTCATAATGGCGAGAGGCAAGGGGACTTGCCGAAATTAAGCACCCCAAATGGAGTTGAAAACGTACTGCAACCTCCTCGTGGTGGAATCCGGAAACTAATTTTCATAAGCTAACTGCAGGCGATTCTGATTAAAATATTTAATGCAATATCAAAATCAGTAGATACAATTTATATCAATCTGTGATGTTCCAGACTTTGAGGTAATGTTATGCGTTATATGCAATACACGCACGGCGCCCCGCGACACTTTTTTTTTGAGCTATGAAGCACCCATATGAAAAATTTGAGTGAAACATATGTTGAAGTAGAGAATATAAGCATATTCAATTTTTTTTCTGACTGGTCTTATGGGTGACTATAACATATATTCCGATCATGGATTCTCATCTATGGTGGTAATATGAACTTGATACGTGCGGGGGCAACTTTTGCATGCGTATCCCCCCCCCCAGGCCCTTTTATATATTTGTAATTGTAAAAATCCGTAGATTCTGAATGTTTAACTTTCGAATCTTTGATTGGAAAATTGAATTAAAAATTTAGTTTTGAAGCTCTTACATCTAGCCACTGCACTGGAACTTCACGACAAAAGAATCCTTTCTACCTGGTTCGCTAGCCAGATGTCGAGTGGACCCTCTGTTTCAATGCAGCCTCTGTAATTCCTTGCTATTCAGGAAAATTTTAATTATATTTACAAAAACAAGCTTATGTACCTGCAGAGAAAATCTCAGAAACTTGATTTGGCCTGAGAATATTGAGATAATTTCAAGTGAATTTGTATCGGTAGGAAATAGCTTGTAAATCAATTATGAATGAAATTAACATCATGTTTACTGAAATTGTTGTATTGATTTTTCATTAAAGATTTCCGGAAATAATCGAATACAGATCTCAGGAAGGTTCGAGAGGAAATGAAAACGATTGGATAGCTTCAGAAAGAACTCTCTATCATAAATTTCCACCAGGGTGTTTAATCTTTTTCAACTTCATGTGAAACCTGCGGTATTTCATTATCTTGACCCTCTAGAGTGCAAACAAGATTTTAGTTTACCCTGAAACTCTAATTATTATTGAAGTTTAGTTGGCCCCGAAAGTCTCATTATTCGCTAAGGAAGCGACAAAATAAATTATTCCTTGTGGGCCTAGAATGTCTATAACGTTTTGACCCAGAAAGCTAAAAGTTTTGTGATGGTGGATAAATCCGAAATTATAATATAAAATGAAGTGCATGTGTGATTTCGATTTCTACCTTGCCCTATATATTGTCGCATTCCAAAATTGAATTGCGAATATTTTATTGTTTCCTGAAATTGTCGCAACCCGAATGGTGTGATTGACTAATTATTTCCCGAATTTATTGTCGAGTATAATTTTAATGGTATGAGTTTTGACTAGATGAAATTCAATAATAAAAGATGTTATCAGCTTTGCCTTTACTGGCCTAAATAATCTTATTACTCTAAATTAACATTAAAGGTAACGTAACGTTTTCGCCCAAACGCCGGTGTGTCTCGTAATCAAAAAACAACATTAGATTTGAAGAACAAAGTTCTAACATAAGTCATAAATGAACCGCCGTTAATTCTGATGAAATTCGTATAAAAGTTACAATTGGAAAACGCATAAAAAGTTTTACCTTATCTATAGAACTATCGGCTATACAAGGATATCATGAAATTAGAGCTATATTTCCATATAGAACATGTTTGAATTAAAAACTTTTAAAATAATCTAATGGATTGGTAGATGTAAACAGTTTTGTCCAAACATGAATAATGTTGTGGTTTGAATTACGAGGAGGTCATTCCTACGTTAACGTAAATCAGTCTTGTAAAACTATACCTATGTGAAGTGGAAAAAGTTCCGAAGTGTAACGTTGGAGGCGCTAGCGTTGTCGAAATGTATTCAAATTTCAAATAATACCGGGAGACCGGGTGTGCTGGATAGTGATGTGTTCGACTTAAAAAATTCAAATAAAGTAATTTATTGACATTGGTTATGGTAAGTATATAATTTCTTGATTTTTACATATTTGTATGCATGTTAATGAGTTTATGTTTATTGCAAGTATGTTTCCAAATGTATTTACTCATAAAATATTTCAATAGTTAGGTGTCTGTAATTTGGAAACTTCGCGGAAGAATGTTACACTTAGAAAAAGCCTTATCTAAGATTAGTTTTTATGAATTTTCGCGACAGATTGGTCAATCTCAAAATTCGGTGCACGCAACCTTTTATAATCTCTTACTATTTTTATATAACGCTTCAAAAATTTGAAAACTCTTCACAATCCCTAAGAACCATTTTGAATCCCTTTCAATCTTTTTCGAAATATTTTAAACATCTTTCGGTAGCATGTCAAAATTCGTGAAATTCTTTTAAATATTTTGAAATGTTTCATGAAATCATTTGAAATCCCTCGAAATCTTTCGAAAACTATTGAAATAATTTCAAATCCTCAAAAAATTCTTGAAATATTTGAAAATGTTTGATCTTTTGATAAAAATTCTATAATATTAATGCAGCCCAGGGTTGCAGCCCTGGGTCTCGCTTTTGAAGGGGACACGAATTTTGAAGAAAAAAAAATTAATTTAGTATTCTGTGTCGACCTTGCTAATATTTCTAACTTTTTTCAACTAGACTTATGCCAAACATCTGAAATTTTCTTATGATTTCTCTGTAATTATTTTGCGTTCCGATAAACGATACTATATTGATACATCATATAACATATACAATCACATTGTAGTCTAAATAATGAGATCATATTACTGCAAGTACGATTTCGAATTGGCACAAGTCAAAGCAGATTGAACAGTGTCCATGCAGTGTCGGAGCAGTGTCCTCTCTTTCAATTTTTCAAAACTAAATTCAGAATGTCAAGAATATTTGAAAGTTGGGCAGCAAAAAGAAGCACGTTTGTAATTTTCAAATTTTAAGTTCGCGAAACTTTTCCATTAAATAGCAAATATATGCTTGCATGATTGAACAAATAATACTTAGATTAAAATTAAAAAGTAAATTATTTACATTATGTTCGGAATTAACTTTATTAGTGATTACCTAGTGGAAAATTTAAACTTTCTGAAGTTTCTGCAAACTCTGAGTGTTTTTGAAGAGGAAGAAGGACAACAATTTTGCAAAAAGAGAAACAGAAAAGTCACGGCAATGACAAATCTAAACAAAGCACTAAATTCGAAAATCAAATATTACGTGTCAGAAATGGCATGCACATGTGAGGTTCATTTAAATCTGAGAGAGTAGATGCAAGAGATAAAGGATGAAATTAATTAATTCAATCTATCTTATAGAACCATTAAAATTGACAACACATCTCACTGAAATTGAGCTATATGTGGCAACATCCATTTTGATACGAAAGAAGAAACAACTTTCAGACTCAGTAATATACAGGAGACAAAGAAATACCGAAATTTATTTTGCATAACTAAGCGAACCTAAAAGTATGTTCTCTATCTTTTTTGCTGGTTTTAATAATACATTTATCAAGCTTTGTTCCCTTACTCTTCAATTTCGAAAATAAAAAGTTTATTTAATTTTTTTTCTGTTCTACTTCATACATTTTATTATTTGCAGCTGTATAAAAGTAGATCATGAGGCGTTCATAATTCTACATCATCAAAGGATTCAAACAAATTAGAGGTCACAAAGATCAACTAAGAGCAAACCAATAATGATCTTTTTCAAGTAATTTGTCCAATTAGAGTATCAATTGAAACGTAATAAAAAAGGGTCAATCTAGGCCACGTATTGATTTCTTATATCAAGAAATGAATTGTTAATTTTTCTGGCTATATTTGGAAACGAATATCAAGTTTCTGTTATTAAAGTAAGCTTTTTTACAAGTTACAATTCAACTCGACAATAGAAAATGTTCAATAAATATTTCTTTTGTTTACCATCTAATGTGATTACTTTAAATGTTACTCTTCATAGCATTCTTACGAACATCAATCAGCTGCCAGAACACTAAAAGGCGCGAAATGAGAGGAAACCAAATACTTGATAAAACTGGGACGTAACAAAAAATTATTACAGCTGAAAATTTTTGGAGACAGGAAAACAGCCTACCTCCAAGAAGTTGAGTAATATTTAAAACGAAATTAGGAAAGAATTAGGAAGAGACTCGCAACCGAAATCAGTTAAAAACGTTCTTGGAGAGAGTTTATTGTATTTTTTATTTTTTATTTTTTGTATTATTTATTATTCATATTTTTACTATATTTGCATACAATTTTCATTTCAATTCAATTATTGCTGATGTTAAAAAGAGTAAATCAAAAGATTTTTTTTGAAGTTCGAATTCTTTCTAAAATGTTTTTCTCAAATTTGCTTTTCACTAATTATTTATGTTTATTAATCTAGGGTGGCCGCTGGATCGGGTAACCGGCAAATGATAGCAAATTTCTTTCTTCACAGGAAATTAAAAAAATTTTTTGTACAAATATGACGTCTAATCATTTCAAAGGTTCAAATTTTGATACTCAAAATTTTATAATCATTCTGTTCGAAATGACGAATCGTAAAATTCTTCTCTTTTAAAAATTGTCGTTTTTTATTCACTCGATTTTTAATCGTACATTTTGAAATGCAAAAAAATGTATTCTATAGTACAGTTTTAAAGACTTTGGGCAATTAAAAGCGAATTGATTTCGAATTAAAATCCACAATAATTGTTCCTATTTGTAATATAAATAATTAATTTACCCATTATTAATTTAATGAATTAATTCAATAATTTCGTGAATAAGGATAGGAATTTCTGGGAAAACTTAATTAGTTACCAGTTTACCACTTCAAAAAATGTTGGTGCTTTTCCTCAACATAAGTTACCTAATATATGTTAGTTACTAATAGACTTACTCTTACGCATTCTATGAGAGAAAAATGTTTATTTTACCGGGAAAACATTTAAACACGTAAAGAATGTATCTTTTCTCATTTTTATAATTACGAATATTTGTTTATAAAGCTTATTTTATTCATAAATAAATAAGAAATTGATTTAAAAACCTCGAATGATGAGGCCTTATAAAATTTTAAAGAAGAAAATGAGCCGTCACTGAGTAACATCCGGTCATTCTCAAAGAATCAACGTGGAAAAAACTGCATTATATTGAACTTTGACCTTCACTATTAAAATTTTGTTATTCGAAGAGAAGTATTTTAGATTTTCAACATTTTTCATTGTAAAATAAAGAACTTCCTCTCAGAATACTTATTGAGTTACAGCACTAACATTTTTGAAAGTGGTAATTAATTAAGTTTTCCCAGGGCTTCTAGCTACACACGACCCTCCTTAAATAATTCCAGTATAAGAGAACTCGAGCATTTTGTTTCGAATTTCAGAAGTTCGAAGATGAAATGTTTAATTTAGAAAATTTGCAGGTTGAAAGTCTGTAATTTTAGAGACGATTCTACTTCCAAGGCCTTAAATTTGAAATTTGTTCAGTTTTGAAAGTTTCAATGTAAAAAAGTTATTACTTCCAATGGGTTGGTTTAAAAGGCATACCAAATGAGAAAACTCGGTTTTGCCACCAATGTTCTTCGTTTTCAATATAAGGATCGAGGGTCTGATAGCGAAAGCGGGTCGAGAAACTCATCAGAGAAAAAATAAATTATGAGAAACCAGAAAAATGAGGATTGTATAGTATATTATAAAGATGAAATAGAATGATGGATTATATTATAATATATCTTTATATTATCACTCACGACACAATCTTCGTTTTTCTTGTTTATTTTCAACTCATTTTTGCCAGCAACTTTCTTAACTCATTTTTCTTCTAATGCTTTTTTAACCCGCTTTTGCTATCAGTCCCTCAATTTATCTCGAAATTAATATAAAAATGGTTCAGTAATTATAAACGCCCAATAAATCTAAAATTGTAACTGATATTTTGATGCTCGTAATTCAAAAAGATAATTAAAACCTCAATTCAAAATAAACATATTTAAACATTATTCTTCTATGAATTAAATACATCCCGTCTCAACATTTACTTTTAGGAATAGGTATTTTATCCAAATCTGCTAAGAACGCTCATACGATTATTTATTACTCAATCAGAAGCTTTATTATCGACTTTGTAGACATAAATTCTATCGGAAAGTGCAAGATAATAAATATTCTAATATTATTTACAATTGATAAAATGTCCAGATACTTTCCACTTATTATCTGTAATTGAAGAGCAAGGGAACAAATCTTGATAAATCCATCTTGATAAAAAATAGACATCTTTCAGACTCGCCTGCTTTATGCAAAATCTATTTGAGTATTTTCTTTTGTTAGCTATACATAGAATAAAAAGTGTAAAAGTTGTCTGTTGATTATTATTTAATTATTATTTATTATTATTATTATAACAATAATATCTCAGACGGGCTGGGTTACAGCCAAGTGTATGATGGGGGGACCTACAGCTTAAGGTGGAATCCGAACCACCAGAACCTCGGTAAAAGTACATGGAAAAATTTCCAG
>JAUMHM010083647.1:0-13123 GCA_032362435.1 Melikaiella ostensackeni
GTTATCATGTTGTTCCCACGAGCAGCTAGGGAAAGGGTTCGTCCATCCTTGTAGAGCCCCGCTTACAAGGATAAGGCAGCATACTCTGAGAGTATATATATATATATATACTCAGCTCCCTGTTGGAGTGTCCTCAAATGCAGTAATTTCCAATAAAAACAATTGTTGCACCTATTTTCAGCATTTGTAAATGTGCCAGGATATCGCACGATCTAATATGGAACTATATGAACTATATAATACTAAATTTAAAAGTAATTTAACACTATTACTTATTACTTAGATCTTATATTAAAATGAAAAATGAATGAGTTTCAGCAAATAAAGCTTCACTTTTCATGAGTCTTTTCAAAAAATATGGTAAAGAAATTCGAGAAAAAAATAATAATATTTGAAATACCTCAGCAAGTGCCAAACCAAACTTTTTCATTTCGGGCCGAAAATACTTAGCAGGCATCTCCAAAATATAATCAGAAATAAACCGGGATGTGCAAGCCCTTTTTAGTGAAAATTTGTTAAGGCTAGGCGTAACTGGAGAAGTAAGATATAATTTTCTTGAATAAAAATTAACTGAGTCTTGAAAAATGTTATTTTTGCCCATTCAAAAAAATTCCACCTTTAAAAACTCATATTTTTTTAGTTTCAATTTTTCATTAGCATTTAATACCAAAAATTTTAGATAAAAATTTACTTTAATTCTAGCACACATAGGAAAAAATGTTTAATTTGTTAGAATTAAAATTTTTGGAATAAGATCAGAGAATCAGCTTTTTTCCGAGATTCCCTGCATCGAACTATTCAGAAACTCCCACTCAGGTGGATAGAGTTGGGATGGTGACTAATGAAAGTCGGACTGTAGCGAAGCGCAGTCATTCCGTTTTTGAGCTCAGAGTGATGAGCCTCTAAAGTGAATAGTGAACAGTGAAAAGTGAATAAGAGGAAAAGAAAAATAGTGGAGTAAATACTGAGTGAGAGAAAAAAGGAGAAAGAAAAATTAGAGAAGTGAAAACTGTAATAAAGTGACTTTTAGACTTGATGCAAAAACGCTTCTCGTCGAGTGTGCGAAACTTTTTGTGACATTGAGGATACGATCAATCTGATGTCATCTGATTTCACACCCCTGGACAAAGTGAACCGGTGGAGAAACAAATGTATACTGTGTCTAAAGACAGTGAGAAAGAAGCTGTGTAGAATACCACCGCTAAAGATGAATCAATAACGAAAATGTCAACATCTTATAGACAATGTGGCGTGACTTAAAGCTCGTTTCAATTTATTGACAAAAAATGAAAGCGCGGTTCACAACAAACAAATGGATTGATGTCGACAAAGCATTCAAAACCCGGGTAAATACATGCGTTGATGCGAATCTAGTTCACAGGGATGTTCTTGTCTTCCTGGATGACGCTCAAGTTCTATTCACTGCACATGTGGGCAAGGCCTTACGTGAACATAAAGCTTTCAAAATCATAGCCTCGCTTGATGCATACTTTCTAAAGATTGGAAAAGAGGAGTCCGAAGTAAAGAATTTGAAATCACAAAGTGAAGCGATATACCTCGCTACGGATTTGAGCCTATGATTCACCAACAACGCACGATACCCTACCCTTCGAAGAATGGAGGATTTTCAGGAAAAAGACTCTGGATGGACTTTGTATTCAATTGAGAATTTAAAAGTGAACATAAATAAACTAAACCCTATTAAAGGAAGTTCCTATATTAAACTTCCCAAGCGAATTGAAAAAAAGCATGAGTCAACGTGCAAAATGAAGACAATAACAAGTGCTTCAAGTGGGCTGCATTATCAGCCATACATCCAGTCAATAAAAATCAATACAACCCTAACCGCGTTTTCAGCTACCGGCAGTATAAGGATGAACTAAACTTTTTCCACATGAAATTTCTACTTGGATTAAAGGATGTTTCAAATGGCATCTCGGTTAACGTATATGACCTAATCAAGAAGAAGCAAAAGTTCTCTGCCGTTTCCTTCATCTCACTTCAGAAAAAAGGGATCATCACGCGAAGCTTCTGCGAGTTGAAGAAGAGTATGTTAACAAGGACAGCAGTGATGAAGGAGGAAATGAGCGGGATTGCAGACCCCTGTCTTTCAACTTCCATTATGTGTGGATAAAAGATTATTCCAGACTAGTCAGTTGATGCTCCAACCGAGATGCTATTTCCAACGATGAGCATAATGATTCACCGTTTTGTCCAAAACATTTAAAGCCACCAGAGTCCAGCCAGGAGAAGCTTCTAACTACTCTCTTTCTGAAACAAAAGTATATGTATGTTCTTCATTACCAAGCTCTGGAAAATGCTCTAGCAAACGGTCTTGTGCTAATCAAAATTTACAGAGTATTTTGATTTAATCAGTCAAAATGTCTCGAAAGTACGTACAAAAGCATGTAAGCGTGAAACTCGTGAAGTTGTAGGAGGGTAGGTGTGGAGCAGAAGCCCTCATAGCCGAGCCATTTACAGTAAAAATCTCGTGGTTATAGAGTTAAGAAAGACGGAATTTTTGTTCAATCAACCAACCTATATAGACTTGACAGTGCTGGATGTGTCTAAAATTCTAATTTTTGGCTTTCACTACAATTACATGCATGAAAAATACCGTAATAACTGCAAACTGTCGCATACTAAATGGCGAATGGCGAAAACTTTGTTGAAAAAGCTGAAGGTCTTAAAGCAGCTGTCGTAAAGAAGAGTATTGCCTTCGACGATTACACTGAATGCTTGCGAAAATCGAATATTCAATCTAAAACGCAATAAGTAATCAGTTGAAGACTACACAACGTCGAAACAGTTGAACAACAAAAGATTACACTCAGTCCTATTGACGACAAGCGATACTTACATCCAAATAGTACACTCTCGCATAGGAACATTATAGAATCAGCGCGATGGATTTCGATGACGTTTTGAGTGATAGTGATGAAGAATTGTTAAATCTTCTTGTGAAAGTTCAGACCATGTAAATCCCTTGATTTCCGGTAGTATAACGAGGCTAGAACGGAACGAGTGACGCTTACCCCGAAATGGATTCGGCCTAATCTCATAATTAAGTTGAATATTGATTCACCGTCGTTTCATCACTATTTCAACATTACACAAAAGTTGATTGCATATTTCACAAAAGTTTATTACATATCTGATTTATCTATCCAGCTATTGTGTGAACTATCAAAGCCTAACCACTTTACAATTATTTTGTTGCCACGTTTCTTAATTACTTTCTCCACAAGGTATATGCCTGGATGCTTAACTTTGACAAGTTCTTGTTCATAGAATCTAACAGCGATGAGTTGTTCTTGATAGTCCTTGAGCTTATACGTCACTGGATTCGTTGGCGTAACTCGATCTACAGTGGATATCTCTTTAGTCCAGTTGGGAGTGTATTCTTCCTCAAAGACATGCTTGTGCTTGTTGACTCGAACTTTGCCACCAACTTTGAACTTTGGCCTTCTTCTGGGTATATTTTGTAGTTTTTTCCATCATTGCATTAGCTCCACTTCATCCTCAGCAGTTACGTCTCTTAGCTTCATGCCGATTGATCGATGTTTGGTATTGTTGTACTTGAAAAAAAGATTGGTCAAGATGTCTATCCACTTGTAGTTGACTCTCAAGATAAATTGTGACCAAATCTTGTTCTTGAGCGTTCGTTTAAATCGTTGATGGATTGATACCTTCATATTGCTATTCGTTGAGTACAGATTGGTATCAAATTGTTGCATAAGATTTTCAAAATGTGAATTATATAATCCTTTGCCTTAATCAGTGTGCAAGTTTTTTGGTATACGACCTTGCACCAGTATAGATTGCATTGCTAAAGTGACATCTAGTCCACTCTTGCTTTTAACAGAAACAGCGTACATGGAGAAAATATCTACAACGATAAGTAAATACTTGTAGCCATTATTCTCGTGGGCACAGGGTAGCGTTTCAACCAAATCTGCCTGCCAAGTCTCGTCCATATCACGCAATTGTACGCCATGACGTGGATAATTATTTCTAGCAGGCTTATGCAGTACCATCATTACTGCCAGTTTTTCGTTTTCCATTCACCAGTGCTTTCAATCGAGCATCCAACTAAGCAACGAGGTCAGTCTTGCGGACTGACCAATCCTGTTGGGTATCAATCTGCAGGTTTTTCAGCTTCTCGTTGATTGATTCTTCGAGGATATGCATCATCAAATTATTATTGTCAAACTCTGCTCGCATAGATGATGTGACTTGATACACAGCACGTATCTCGTTTTGTATAATTCAGAGGTAATTCTGAATCCAACACCAGGTGACCCACGGCTTGTTGCAGCGGTTTGATCTAGGTGACTTCCAAACACGTCGATACTCATCGTGATACTGACGCTATCGTTATGAGTACGCTCCTAATATATGATTCCAGCTTCTCGTAGTTCCTCAATTATGGATATGATTTCATCGTTATGACTAGGGTTGCCTGCTGCCTGAGACGCTAGGAGTAGACAAAGCCGATCAACTAGTTTGTTAAGGTCATTCCAGTAGACGTAGTTAGTCTTTACATTTTTTTCTTATTACCATATTCTGTGGTAGGAAACCTCCACTAGTTGAGGATCGTCTGCGTGGAATGAAGTTTTTGTACTTGATATTCTTGCCGATGCGGACAGGTTCAGTTGGGTTGTACCGCTTCTTGAGTGTATTTGTAGCAATCAATATTTCTTTATAGTTGTTTAAATAATCAGCGCTTATAGATATCTCTTCGGGAGTTTGTCTCAACAGCAGTTCAAGCAGACCAACGGTTTCCAGATAATGTTGACCATCAACGTGAATTTACTCGTATTGTCCCTCAAAACTAATGGGTTTATCACCAATCATAAGGCTGCTATCATTGAGATTACGCACACCATAAACCATATCCAAATACTGCTTTCTATTTTGTTGTAGCAATCTGAGAAACTTGTTTGTCAAATACTCATAATCATCAAGGGGTTCAGTCGTGGCATCTTCTCCAAGCATAGTTGCATCTTGCTCTTCTTCAGCATCAGCAGTCATGAAGGAAGCCTTATCATCCTCCTCTTCTTCTTTTTTCTTTACAGCTGCATCTTGTTCAACTTCCTTCTTGATGGAAAGATTAGATATGTCAACCAATTTCTGCATTGTATGACAATTGGCTTAAGCGTTACACTCATTATCTTTTCAGTGGCTTCTTTACCCATTTTTGGTATTCGATGTTTACGTCGAATCGCCTCACTGGCTTTTGCGATTTGCCGGAGCACCTTCTTCTGTTTATGAAACTTTGACACGTTGATGTGCTGAAACCTCAACAATCTATAATGACATCATTTCTAGCACATTACTTGTATTTATAGAGATATAAGACAGTCAAATCCTTTTTTGCATCTCTTTCAACCAGGCGATTCTATTGGACGATTGTTAGGATCCACGCCATGTGTTCTCAAAGCCAATGATACTCATACTTCAGATCTACCTCCCAATCGCTGTGAAGACAATACATCAAGTTCAGCTCCAAATAGTTCATCATACTACTGCATGTTAAATCGTCATAATGGGTATCGTGTATCATAGGGTGGTCCTTATTTATAGAGTAATTTTTTCAAATTTGTTTACTCCAGTAATATAGAAAGGGGGCTATCAGGTCACTTACCTACAGTTACATCAAGTTACCGACAGACGGCATTAACCTCAGTCTAATGCAGATTCCTCACTAGACTACGCTGGTTGCCGACAGATGGTGCCACCACCACAATTTACCAGAAGTAGATATTACCCTTAGTCGGCAATGCAGATTTCTGCTAGGGACTGGGCCTCGGTCAATACGTCAGAGTTCTACCTTCCCGACATTGAACCAAGTAGATGTAGACGTCACTTGCTGACAGGCAGCGCCACCACAGCAAGTTTCCGACAGTGAATATTGCCCTCAGTCGGTATTATCCTCAGTCGGTAATGCAGACTCCTAATATGAACTGTGTGTCGGTCGATGCGTCTGCCTTACCGACCTTGAACCTTAGCTCTGGGATTTACCAGAGGGTGTCTGCATCGAAAAATCCCTTTACGCGCTCCCACGTAAGCACCTTTTCTAAGTGGAGGAAGCCAAGACTCTGAATTGAAGTGGGGTAGTATTAGTCCATGGCTATTTACTTATAGTTTTAGCGCATGGCTTTTTGCATTTTGCTTTGCGCCAACTCCGATTTGGAGTGGGGGCACGGTGATGGGGATACAGGTCTATAAACAGCTAGGAAATGATCGAAGTTTAACCATTCCTTCATCTGCCTAAGTGAACAGCAGTACAAACAACGATCCATCAAGGTAGAAGCTACAATCCTGCTAGACATATGGGCTGAGGTCATCCCTAACCTCGAAAAGGCTGTAGCCATGCTCCAAACCCTGAGAGTAAAAGGAGGAGTCCTCACCTACGTTCAGCAATTGATTAATAAGTGTGACAATATTTTAAGAAGTGTAAATAATATACAGCGAGGCATATGTATATCATCGGCTGAGCGACAAAAATCTGTGAATATCATCAAACGAATTATATGTCTGCGTATCCGCCCTAATGCGTTACTGGTACAAGGCGAAGGTGTAAAATAGCGAGACCCTCTTAATCATCGTGTAAGATGGGCTGATTGTGACGCAGCGTTTAAGCGTCCACTCCAAACAGGAGTAATTGTAGATATAGTTCATAAGGATATTAATGCGTTCTTTGATGATGCTTCTGTATAGGGTATAAAAAGAGGTGCTAAATTAGGTGCTAAATTTAAAAAAGTTGTCTGAAAGATATACCGAAATTCGAAATATTAGGCAGTGTACCTGTAAAGGTGTATGGTCGGAATAAAAGAAAGTTTAATCACACTATTGTCCCTCTGCATCTAACATCTGAAAAGCGGGAACAACATGTTAAGCTTCTTCATATTCAAGAGCATTACACTGATGGAAGTCTTGATGAATATTACGAGTATATTGGTGATAGTGGTGCCATCGAGCGATACTTTCCGATACCGACACGATCCCGAGCCGAGACTAGCCTCCAGTATCGGTTGGGATCATAACGGTTAGGTTACAGCTCGACTTGATATCGGGAAATCGATATATTGGCTCGGAATCGGTTCGGGTTTCCGACATTCCTTCACCAGATGTGAACTTCTCACTGGAACCAAGCGGAGAGGGAAATATGACAATGGGTCGACGTCAATCTACTCATCCTCTGTCTAGTTAAACCGGTTATCCGATATATCTATACTTCCAGGCGGAGTGAAAATGCGGAAATGGATTTTCCTCTTTGTGAAAGAGTTGTTATTCGTCAACAAAAAAAAGCGAAAAAAAATTTCGGACAAAAAAATTTCTTCTGTTCGTACTTCTGATTTGAAAACTAGAAATATTGAAAATGTTTTAAGTTCTTTCTATGGAAAGGATAGATAATGATTTTCAAAATTGAACTGCAGTTCAAGTACATATTAAAAAATGAACAATAATTCATTTTACAAGAAAATCCGAACCCGTTCAAAATCAAACCATTTACAGATTTTGACGTTAAAAATTGAATTGCTTCAATTCGAAAGCCTTAGTACTTGAGGTTAAACAAATGTAAACGTCCGATTGAAACTTTTTCAACTATTTGCAATTTTCGAATGATTTTAAATTATTAGATTCATAATCAAACACTTTCATTCAATTTGAAGTCCAATTCAAATATTGTTTCAATCTCAAATAATCCATTTTAACCCTTTCAACTTGACACTATTCAATTCAAAAGAATAACTCAAAAACATATTCAGCAATATTTGACTGATCATTAAAAATGAGCAATTATAAATCAAACATTCTAAAATAAGCAATTTGAAACTGAATTGTTTGAAACAGAAAGCCTTGAATCGTTAAAATTTCAGACTGCTGCATTTAAACTTTGAACGATACGATTGTAATTGTCCTATCTTTTTACATTTTCATCAGAGAAGGTATTAGATTTGTGTAAAATTTGACATCCCCGTTTTTGTCAAATGTCCACCTTTTGAGACCCTCTGAACCCGAAAAACAGGTTCTTACGAATTTTTCTGTCTGTCTCTATGTATGTATGTACAATATGTATGTATGTATGTATGTCTGTGATCACGATACTTTTGAAAGAATGAATCTATTGGATTGGCCTTTGGTACACTCTTTGAGTGTCGAAAACTGAAAGTCAAGTTCGTAAGCCAGCCATTTTGAATGAAAATTCAAAAAACTAGAGCATTTTCAAAATTTTTGAGACCATTTTTTTTAGGATTTGAAAATTATATGTACGACTATTCGTAATACTCGGAAAGTCGAAAAATTTATCCTAATCACTTTTTTCGATAAAGAGATTATGAGAGTTTTATAGCATTTTCAAAGTTTTAAAAAAAATGAAAATGAAAATTGTAAGCCAAACAATGCCCGATATGAGAAAAGTCAAGGAAAGAAAAACGTTGCTTCTTGAAAGCCCTACAAGATTGTCATAACAATTTTTTGAATTTTCTTAAAAAATCGAAAATTCAAATTTTGAGCCAAATAACGCGAGATACGAAAAAATGTTGAGATATCAAAATTGTTGCCTTTACGAAGATCTGTAAACTTTCCTTTCCACATTTTTTGGTAGGAGCCATAGTTTGTTTTTTACATTATTATCTCAATGAGAAGGTATTGCTTTTATGTGAAAATTGACTTTCAAGGATTACATTAAATTTTTCTGTTTCAAGACTCCCTGAATTCGAAAAAATAGGTTTTACGTTGGTGTCTGACTGTCTGTTGTCGCTATTGTCGTTTGTATACTGGATAATTCCTGAATAACTAATCAAATTGGATTGTGCTTTGGCGTGCATTATAAGGGACCAAAAAGAAAGGTCGAGTTCGTTAACCAGCCTTTTTTGACTAACGATTCTGGTTTTAGCCGCCGAAAAAAATACTGAAAGATCAAAAATCCTATTTTGCGGTAAAAATATAAAAGATTCAAAAAAAGTGAATATATGAAAATTATTTATTCAAAAAAGATCTACAAATTTGTTCTTGACTTATTTTTAATAAGACGCGTAGTTCTTGTTTTAATCGTGAAAATAGGAATTTTGAATTAAAAAATTTAATTTTTAGAAAAACGACACAAGATACAATTAAATGTTTCGTAACAAAATTATTTACGTGAAAAAGGTCTAAAAATTTATTTCTGACGATTTTTTGATGAAGCGCGTACTTTTCGATTTAATTGTGGAAAATAATACCAGAAGTAAAAAAATAATAATTTTTGGAAAAGCGAGACAAGATACAAAAGAATGTTCAATAACAAAATTATTTCTTTCGATCATTTTTTGATATGACACGTACTTTTAGTTTTAATCATAAAAAATAACACTAAAATTAAAAAAGTACATTTTTGGAAATACGATACAAGATACAATAAAATGTTGCGCGGCAAAATTATGCACATAAAAAAATTCTAAAAACTTTTACCTGACCATTTGTTAATAAAATGCATCATTTTTGTTTTGATCGTGAAAAACACCAGTAGAAAAAAGTTTTAGTTTATGAAAAAGTGACACAAGAAACAACAAAATGTTTAACGACAAATTTTTTTGCCTAAAACAGTTTTCAGGGTGGCCACTCGAGACTCTTTGAAATTGAAAGATGTTGAAGTTCTATATTTTTAATGTTATTAATGTTCACGCCTTCACAATTATATAGTATTAATTAATGCAATCTCCAAATCAAGAGCATTTAGAATTGCGCCACTGAAAATTGTTTACCTGTTAACTTTACTTTCAATTTTTACAACATTTAGCTCTTGAAATTTATAAATTCCCAATACAGAATTATTCAATTTTCAACGAATTCAGATAAATGACTTCGCTGTTACGACTTTCAATTGGAAATACAAATTTTAATTCGAACCCGAAAAACTTATTGATGATTTTAAACACATAAAAAAAGATGGTTTCACAGTGGTATCTGTCTGTAATTTCTGAACAACTGAAGGATTAGATTGGCTTTTATTACACTTTATCAATGTTAAAAAATGAAGTTGAAGTTAGTTAGCCGGCAGCCATATCGTATAAAAATTCAAAAAGTTTTCAGCAATCTTAAAATTTTGAATACTCTTTTTAAGATTTAAAACTTACTTCATAAGGGTACTTTCACTTTTATATAATGATTTTGAAAGCAATTTTTCTCTGAATCATAATTTGACTGTCTACCTAATTATTATAGCTGCAAAATCATTATTTTTTTCTGTCAAAACTGTGCAACTTCATTCCTTTTAATCGAAGTAAGATAGACATACCAGATTTGGGCCACCTCAAACATTTTTGGGACGGTCATTCCAAGATAACTTTCAAAAAATCTTGAATAAAGAAATTAATTTTGAATGAGCGTCATCTTAAATTTTTAGTCAATTCACACAACAGTTTTCAACTTTTCAGTCGCATGCGTAATGAAAATAAAATGTAATAATGAAAAAACATGATGAATATATATATATATATATATATAATGAAAAATAAAATTATTTGGGATTGTTTGATTTTTAATGTTTTGAATTCGTGCATTTTTAAAGCTTCCAATCAAAAATTGTATCAAGCAAATTTGTAGATCATTTTAATCTGAACAATTCTGCTTTTTAACATTTTTTCATATTTCGCATAGTTTGATGTGAGAATGGAATTCTTTATTTCCATCATTAATATTTTTTACGATTAAAACAAAAATTGTGCATCTTATCAAAAGATGATATAGAGCACGTTTGTAGATCTTTTCAAAGTGAGAATTTTTCCTCCTCAACACTTATTTCGTACCCCGCATATTTGGCCAGAAAATTAAATCTCTGATTTTTTAAAAAGCTTTTCCGATGATAAAACCATAACCGTTGGACAAAAATGACTGGTTAACGAACTCGTCCTTTCTTTTTAGGGCTCAAAAAAATATGCGGAAATGCAATCCAATATAACCAATCTTTCCAAAGTTATCGTACCTACAGATTACAGACTACAACTAGTTATAAACCTTAGTGAAAATCGTTTTTTTCCGACTCAGGGCGTCTCAAAACGTGGAGTTTTGACGAAAATCGTGCCCGCGCACGCGACGCGCTTAGCTTGCAGGTTTGAGTCAAACCATTGACAACTGTAATTTGGTGATTGTAAATTTTCTTTTATTAAACTCCTTCGACTTTAACGAACACATTCACATCACATTTCTCGCGCTTCGCACTCAATTAATATATGTCCAAAATAATTTCTGTACCTCGGTCAGAGACTTCTGCTTTAGACAAAAACTTTTGTCTTCAAACATTTTATTTTACCCTGTGTTATTTTCCTATCAATTTAAATTTGATATTCTAAACGTAGTGGCTAGCCTGCCGGCGCCGGCAACATTGTTCGTTGCCGGCTGTTTTTTTCATCTCGGGTGTGAAGTTCCGAAAAGCCTGCAGCGATGTATTTTCATGCACTAATTACGAATACGGCCATGAAAATTGTAAAAAAAAAACTTTCAATGTCAAAACTTGAAAAAACCACGTTTTTAAAGAGAAAAATGTTATCTTTACAACATTTTTTTAATCGTATACGGGCGGAAAGGCACTTCTGTGATTCGTCATAGAAATAAATTTAGTCAAACCCCTAACCTTTCCAACATCCCGTGGGGGCGGGAAGGAACCCCTGTAACTGGTCGCAGAAATGATTTTAGTCAAACCTCTAACTCTTTCCAACATCTCGTAGGGGAGAGAAGGCACCCTTTTGACTGATGACACAAATAATGTTGGTCAAACCCCTACCCTTTGCCAACCCCTCGTGTGGGCGGGAAGGCACCCGTGTGACTGGTCACAGAAAAAATATTGGTCAAACCACTGTCCTCTTCCAACCTTTCGTGGAGGGGGCATAAAAGCACCCTTGTGACTGGTCACAGAAATAATTTCGGTCAAACCCCTAACCCCTTCCCACGTCTCGTTAGAGCGCTAAGGCACCCCTGTGATTAGTTATATAAATAATATTGGTTGAACCCCCACACTTTACCAACGTCACGTGACGAGTCAAGAAAGCATTTCTGTGACTAGTCACATAAATAATGTTGGTGAAACCCCTACCCTTTTCTAACATCTCATGGCGGCGGAAAGGCACCCATGTGACTGGTTACAGAAATAATATTGGTCAAACCCCTACCCCTTTCAAGCGTCTCGTGGGGGCGGGAGGGCACCCGTGTAACTGGTTACAGAAATAACATCGATCAAACCCCGGCCCTTTTCCAAAGTCTCATGGAGGGAGCGGAAAAGCACCCTTGTGACTGGTCACAGAAATAATTTTAGTCAAACCCCTACCCCTTTCAAGCGTCTCGTGTGAGGCGAGAAGGCACCCCTGTGACTGGTCCTAGAAATAATGTTGGTCAAACCCCTGCCCTTTTCCGACGTCTCATGGAAGGAGCGGGAAAGCACCCTTGTGATTGGTCACAGAAATAATTTTGCTCAATCCCGTACCCTTTTCCAACGTCTCGTGGGGGCGGGAAGGCACCCGTGTGACTGGTTACAGAAATAATATTGGTCAAACCCCTACCCCTTTCAAACTTCTCGTGGTGGGGCGAGAAGGCATTCCTGGGGCCTTTTTTTCACGATTTTGTTTCACGATTACTGGGGCCGTCACAATTTCTGGGACATTTACCTTATACGTCTTGTCAAAAAATGATTTTGAAAAAATTCATAGATCTTCTTGAAATGAACAATTTTATTTCGCAAGATTTTCCCATATCTTGCACAATTTGGCTGAAAAATGGAATTTTAATAGAAAAAAAATGTTACTCAATTTCCAGAGTCTTACGGATTTAAAAATCAAAATAGGAAAATTAGAATTTTAACTCCACTTTGAAATAAAAAAAAATCCTAAAAAATTCCCTGCTGCTCATAAAAAGTTGTATATCTTAAAGAAATGGGAGTAGTAACAACTCACATATCAACTAATAGAGCAATGTTACATGCGCGCTATAGCATGCATATCATGCTAGTTGAAGGAATAATAACAAAACTTAATTATGTATAGAAAATATTATTTATTATATTCTCATCAGAGAAGGTATTAGATTTGTGTAAAATCTGACCCGCCCCTCCCCCGTTTTTGTGCAATGTCCCCGGTTTGAGACG
>JAUMHM010083649.1:0-13121 GCA_032362435.1 Melikaiella ostensackeni
ATTGATGGAAAGGTGATTTGGGCCGAGGTAGATTTTTTCTCGTTTCTCCAAAAAATGTAATATTAAGGCCAGTAGACAGTCAACTTTCCATCAATTTCAATTTATCATTTTAGTTGAAACTTCACCTTTTTGGTTGAAAATTTGACTATTTTGTTAAAAACTCGTTTTTATGTTTCTAGATTCATCTCTTTGATTGAAAATGTAACTATTTTGCTGAAAATTCGATTTTTTTATTGAGAATGCATTTCTTCCAGCTGGAAACGTATCTATTTCATTTTTCGTTGAAAATCGATATTTTCAATTGAAAATTGATCTTTTCTAGTTGAAAATTCATTCATTAGGTTGAAAATTCATGTATAATGTTGAAAAATCGTCTCTTTCGGTAGAAAGTTAATGTTCTTCGTTGAAAATTCATCCTTTCTGATTAAAAATGCAAATGTTTGGTTGAAAATTAATCTTTCTTGGTTGAGGATTCAACTATTTTGTCGAAAATTCGTTTTTTTGGTTTAATACAACTGTGTTAGATTTACGATTGAAATCTTGTTTAGTTGAAATATTAACTATTACATGTTTCGTTGAGAATTCATCTTTTTTGGTTGAAAAATAACTACTTGGTTCAAGGTTCAACTACTTTGTAAAAAATACATCTTTTTGTTGAAGACTATCATTTTAGTTGAAAATGCAACTGTTTTGTAGAAAATTCAACTATTTGGCTTAAAAGTTCAACAATTTGGTAGAAAATTAAACTATTTGATAGAAAATTCTTCTTCTTGATTGAAAATTCATCTTTTTGTAGGATAAAAATTCGGCTATTGTTTTACGAATTCAACTACTTTGTTGAAAGTGTATTTATTTAGTTGATAATTTAAATATTTTGTTAAAGACATCTTTTTTGGTAGAAAATTTAACTGTTTTGTTGAAAATTCGTCCGTTTGGAATGAAAATTCATCTTTTATAGTAAAAAAGTCATCTTTTTTGGTTGAAAATAAACATTTTTGTTGAAAATTCAACTTCACGGGTTAACAATTCCGTCCGAAATTCTGATCTGAAAGCCTAGTCTCCTTAAAAATTCGTCTTTTTGGCTTGAAAATTTAACTATTTGGTTAAATTTTAACCTCTTTAGTTTGAAAACTCGACCACTTGGTTGAAGAAGCATGTTTGTAGGATGAAAATTCAGCTATTCGATTAAAAATAAAACTATTTTGTTAAAAGTTTATTTATTTAGTTGACGAATCAAATATTTCGTTGAAATCATCTTTTTTTTGTAAAAAATTTACCTCTTTTGTTGAAAATTTGTCCTTTTGGATTGAAAATGTATCTTTTATGGTAAAAAGTCATCTTTTTTGATTGAAAATGAATTTTTTGTTGAAAATTTAACTTTAGGAGTTTAAAATTCAACTGTCTCTTGAAAAATTCATCTATTTGGCTTGAAAATTCAACTATTTAGTTAAAAATGCAACTGTTCATGGTTGAATTTAAATCTTTTTCGTTTGAAAATTAGATTATTTGGTTGAAAATACATCTTTATAGGATGAAAATGCAGCAGTTTGGTAAAAAATTCAACTTTTTTGTTGAAAATTTATTTATTTAGTTGACAATTCAAATATCTTGTTAAGGACATATCTTTTGCTAGAAAATTTATCTGTTTTGTTGAAAATTTGTCTATTTGGCTTGAAAATTCGACAATTTAGTAGAAAATCAAACTATTTGGTTGAAAACTATTTTGTTGAAAATCCATATTTTTTGTTAAAAATGCAACTATTTGATAGAAAATTAATTTTCTTGGTTGAAAATTCATCTTCTTGTAGGCTAAAAATTCAGCTACTGTTTTAAAAATTCAACTTTTTTATTAAAAGCTTATTTATTTAGTTAATAATTAGAATATTTTGTTTGAGTCATGTTTTTTGGGCAAAAATTCAACTGTTCTATTGAAAATTCTTCCTTTTTGATTGAAAATACATCTTTTATGGTAAAAAAGTCATCTTTTTAGTTGAAATGATTTTTTTTGTTGAAATTTCAACTTTACGGGTTGAAAATTAAACTTTAAGGTTGAAAATTCAATTGTCTCCTAAAAAATTTGTGCTTTTTGGCTTGAAAATTTAACTACTTGGTTGAAAATGCATCTGTTTTTGATTAAATTTTAATCCTTTTCGCTTGAAAATTCGACCATTTGGTTGGAAATGCATCTTTTGTAGGATGCAAATTTAGCTATTTGGTTAAAAATCAAATATTTTGTTGAAAGTTTATTTATTTAATAAACAATTTAAATATTTTATCAAATACATCTTTTTTGGTAGAAAATTCAACTGTTTTGTTAAAAATTCGTCTTTTTTTATTGAAAATTCATCTCTTATTGTGAATAAGCCATCTTTCTTGGTTGAAAATAAACATTTTTGTTCAAAAATTCAAGTTTGCGGGTTCAAAATTCACCTTTACGGTTGAAAATTCTGTGCGAAATTATGTTCTGAAAGAACTGTCTTCTAGAAAATTCATCTTTTTGGCTTGAAAACTTAACTATTTTGTTGAATTTTAACCTTTTTTGTTTGAAAATTCGACCATTTGGTTGAAAATGTATCTTTGTAGGATGTAAATTCAGCTATTTGGTTAAAAATTCAACTATTTTGTTGAAAGTTTATTGATTTAGTCGATAGTTGAAATATTTTGTTAATGTCATCTTCTTTGGTCGAAAATTTAACTGCTTTGTTGAAAATTCGTCCTTTTGGATTAAAAATTCATCTTTTATGATGAAAAAAGTCATATTTTTTGGTTGAAAATGAATTTTTGGTTGAAAATTCAACTTTATGGGTTGGTAATTCAACTGTATTCTAAAGAATTCGTCTTTTGTGCTTGAAAATTTAACTATTTGGTCCAAAATGCAACTGTTTTTGGTTGGATTTCAATCTTTTTTGTTTGAAAATTCGACCCTTTGGTTGAAAATGCATCTTTGAAGGATGAAAATTCAGCTATTTGGTTAAAAATCCAGCTTTTTTGTTGAATGTGTATTTATTTAGTTGACAATTCATATATTTTGTTAAAGACATCTTTTTTGGCAGAAAATTTAACTGTTTTGTTGAAAATTCGTCCTTTTGAAATGAAAATCCATCTTTTATGGTAAAAAAGTAATCTTTTTTGGTTAAAAATAAACTTTTTTGTTCAAAATTAAACTTTACGGGTTTATAATTCAACTTTCTTCTGAAAAATTCGTCTTTTTGGCTTGAAAATTTAACTATTTGTTTGAAAATGCAACTGTTTTTGATTGAATTTTAATCTTTTTTGTTGGAAAATTCGACCATTTGGTTGAAAATACATCTTTGCAGGAAGAAAATTCAACTGATTGATTAAAAATTCAACTATTTTGTTAAAAATTTATTCATTTTGTTAAAGGTTCAACTATTGTGTGTGACTAAAAGTTATTTTTTTTTTAAATTCATCTCTTTGGGTTGAAAATTCATCCCCATTGTGAATTCAGCTGAATCTAACTAAACCCGAAGTAAACAGAAGATAATTTATCGTATGAATTTATGACCCACTTTACTGTTTTGTTACGATCGTATAAGTTTAAAAATTTAATTGTCATGCTGACACAGATTTACATATTATTCTTTTGATATCGTAATGCATGTGAAATATTTAATTAAGATCACATACACTGGAAAAAAAGCAAAGTTTACAATGTATTACTTTATTTTCAAAAAATGGATGTCAATAAAGGTAAAAAATATTTGCATTTTTTTCTTCTATTTCCGGCTCGCATCATAAACATGTGACATAAAAGCTTGAAAATATGTTCGTGACATACGCCTCTTTGCGCACTTTATATAAGACCATTTCTATGAGTTTTCTTATCATTGTCTGAATATTCAGATCCAGAAAAGTTGGGTTCGATTTCCTCAATTCTTCAACATGAGGGGCGTATTTATTTTCTCCTTTTTAATAAGTAAGTGATCCTTATGAAATATATCAATAAATAATTTTGACTCAGTTCAATCTAGACTCAAATGAAAATATCTCAACTTTTATCTGCATTCGAGACATTTTACGGCATCTCATTCCCCTACTCCAAATTTATTGTAAGCACTGAAAGCTAAAGGTGTAAAATTATTTTAATGATTTCGAAAAATATTTTTTATGGCACATTTAACATTATATGTCAAGAATCTCATGTAAGAGACAAGTTTAATATTTAGGGGCCGTCCATAAACGTTGTCTAATCAATTTCACGTTTATTTCGCATTTTTTTCACGTTTCTAGTACGTTGAGTTGCCAATATGCCTACGTGACCAAAAAAAATATTCTACCAATAGAGATGAATTGAAAAAAAATAATAATAAATAGACCTTTAACAAAATAGTTTAATTTTTAACCAAGTAGCTGTATTTTTGGCCCACAAAGTTTAATTTTTTACCAAAAGACGAATTTTCAAAAAAATACGTGAGTTTTCAACCAAATGTTTGAATTCAATGAAAAAAGATGAATTTTTAACAAAATAGTGGAACCACCTACCAAATAGAAGAATTTTCGACAAACAAGATTGATTGTACCCAAAAAGACGAATTTTCAAGAAAATACATTAATTTTAAACAAAATTGTTGAATCTTGAACTCAAAAAGACGAATTACATATCTGTAAAATAGTTGAACTTTCACCCCAGAAATATAATTTTTCAAGAAAAAAATTAATTTTCTAGCAAATAGTTCAATATTTAAACAAATAGCTTAATTTTAACCAAATAGTTGAATTTTTAACCAAAAATATGAGTTTTCAACCAAATAATTTGATTTTCTACCAAATTGTTGAGTTGTCAAGCCAAAAAGAAGAATTTTCTACAAAACTGTTGAATTTTCAACCAAAAAACATGATTCTTCAACAAAAAAGTTAATTTTCTAGAAAATAGTTTAATATTTAAACAAATAGCTTCATTTTTAACCAAATAGTTGAATTTTCAACCAAAAATATGAATTTTTGACTAAATAGTTGGATTTTCTACAGAAGTATTGAATTGTCAAGCCAAAAAGACGAAATTTTCACAAAACTGTTGAATTTTCAACCCAAAAATATGATTTTTCAACAAAAAAGTTAATTTCCTGCCGAATACCTAGTTCAATATTCCAATAAATAGTTAAATTTTTAACCAAGTACCTGTATTCGTAGTCTAAAAAGTTTAATTTTCTACCAAAAGACGAATTCTTAACAAAATAGTTAAACCATCAACCAAATATGTAGATGAATTTTCGACAAACAAGATTAATTTTGTACTATATGCAAATACTTCAATATTTAAACAAATAGCTTAATATTTAACCATATAGTTGAATTCTCAACAAAAAATATGAATTTTCAACCAAATAGTTTGATTTTATACCACATTGTTGAATTGTCAAGCCAAAAGACGAATTTTCTACAGAACTATTGAGTTTTCAATCAGAAAATATGAATTTTCAACAAAAAAGGTCATTTACAATCAAATCGTTGAATACTCAACTAAAATGATGAATCTTCAACCAAAAAAAAGGAATTTTCACAAAGAAATTCAACTTTAAAGCAAGTAGCTGATTTTTTAAACATAAATGATTAATTCTCAACGAAACATGTAATAATTAATTTTTCAATCACACAAGATTTTAATTTGAAATCAAACACAGTTGAATTCATCCAAGAAAGACGCCTTTTCAACAAAATAATCAAATCCTCAACAAAAACAGATTAATTTTCAACCAAACAGTTGCATATTGAACCAAAATGATGGATTTTTAACGCAGAAGATTAACTTTCTACCAAAAAGACGATTTTTCAACATAATGCATGAATTTTCAACCTTATGAATGAATTTTCAACCAAAAAGAATAAATTTTCGAAAAGAGGTTTAAATTTCTACCAAAAAAGACAATTTTTTGACAAAATACATGCATTTTCAACCTAATAGATGAATTTTCATCTAGAAATGATCAATTTTAGATCTAAAATATCCATTTTTAACCAACAGTGGAATAGTTACATTATCAGTTAAAAAATAAATTCTCAACCAAAAAAAAAGCGAATATTCAACAATGTAGCTGAATTTTCAATCAATGAAATGAATTTTCAACCGAAAAAGATAATTTTTAAACCAAAAAGAATAATTTTCACCCCAATAATTGATTTTTTAGCTAAGAAAGAAAAATTTTCAACCAGATAGTTCAATTTTTCACTTAAAAAGATGCATTTTAAACCAAAAATTAGACGAATCTTACACATAATAGTTGAATTTTCAACCTCAGAGATGAAGTTTCTACTGAAATGATGAATGTTCAAAAAAAAAATGCATTTGCAATAAAATGGTTCAACATTCAACCAAATAGTTGAATTTTCAACCGGAAAGATTATTTCTAAAGCAAGAAGAATAATTTTCTACCAAAAAATACGAGTTATAAACAAAATACTCAAATTTACAACTAAAAGGGGTAAACTTTCAATCATATAGTTGAATTTTTAGATACAAAAAAAAAGTTTCAACCAAAAATGGAATAGTTAAATTTTCGTTTAAGAAAATTAATTTTAAATATAATAGTCAAATTTCAAGCCGAAGAGATGGATCTTGAACCAAAAAAATAAATTTTTAACAAAGTACACTCAGCTCTCGATTTAATTCACCTCCATATACCACCTTCTTAGAATTTCTGCCGGCTCGCATTCGTCAAAGAGGGGGTCTGAAGGGCCGAGAGAGAGAGAGAGAGGCGCGTGAGCTCAGCGGATTTCAACAGTTTCGTAGCCACAAAGCGGGCAGTTCGAACACTAGCGTGCACATTTCGCATTTATTTTTAAAAACACACGCGGAAAATTCTCTTTTCATTAATGATTCTTCATTATTAAAAGAGGTCCATCCTTTATGACAACTAAAATCTACATTTGTGCAAAATACAGTTATTTAATATTATGTATTCCTACTGGAAAGGGTTCATACGCCCCTGACATAGTAGAAATTCTCGGAAGAGCCTCACGATCATAGCAGGCCATATCCGAGACTGAAGTTAAACGGAGAGTTGAGTGTAGTTCAACTTTCAACTAAGTAGATGAAGTTTCGACCGAAAATAATTAATTTTAAAAAAAGTAGTTGTATTTTCATCAAAATAATAAAATTTTTAACCGAACAATTTGAATTTAAGCGAAAATACGACAAAAAGGGGATATACTTTCGAAAAGCGCATACCTCCGATTAATTTGAAACTCCGTAAATTTATGTATTTTGATACGCTGATTACGAAAATGATAATGAAAATAGGTTCAAGTTTCATTTTTATGGTGCAAACCATAAAAAAAACTTATGAAAATCATAGTTCATTGCTTTTACCTTAGTGAATAATAAAAATTTACAAAAATGTTTCAAAAAAAAGTTGTAGATCTTTCAAAAATACATATTTTTTGTGCTATACATTTTCACTCTACGACTAATAGTTTTTGAGAAAATGGACTTAAATGATATGCAAAATTCCTGGAAGGCTGAACACGCGCTCGTAGAATGGTTAGGAGAAGCGAAACTTTCGAGAGCTGACATTGGTTGGAAAGGGGTAAGGATGTGACCTACATTATTTCTGCGACCAGTCACAGGGGCAACTTACCCTCACGGAATGTTGGAAAGGGGCAGAAATGTGACCTAAACTCATTCTGTGACCAGTCTCAGGGGTGCCCTTCCCCCACACGAGACGTTGGAAAGGTTTAGGGATGTGACGTACATTAATTCGGTGACCATTCACAGGAGTGCCACAAGTTCTATTCAAAGCAATTCTACACTTTGTACCAACATTTTCCTACTTTTCTCGAAAAATATTGGTTTTTTAGAAAAACTTTATGATATATGAAAGGTGTATTTTGAGTAGATCTACAACTTTTCTTTGAAGCTTTTTAAAATTTCTTTATTATTTACTGAGATAAACGCAAAAATTCACCATGAATATCGAATTTGCGCCTATTTTCACTATCATATTCGTGATTAACGCGTCAAAATACATCGGTATATGGAATTTTAAATTAATCCTAAGTATGCGCTTTCCGGAAGTACACCCATTTTGCGTATGGCTTTATACTGTGGTAAATCTCCACTGGCAAGAATGGTTTATTATTTAAACAATTTTTGACAATGTAAATTACCAAATGCCCAACTTTGTCAGTTTCCATTACAAAGATATAGATTTTTCTGTAAAATCAGCTAAAATTAGCATCCTTATGGCTTAGCACTGTGATACATTTCCGACAAGCAACATATTTTAATTATTTAAACAAATTGAATACGCAAATGCATCTTTTGGCATCTTTTACTACAAAGATTTCATTTTCTTCCGTAATTCGCTCCGGCAGCAAACTTCACACTCGTCGGAATCGCTTACTTTCCTCCCTAGTTGCACAATATACTATTCTCTCTCTGTTTCAATGTAATATTCTCGTCTTTCTCAATGTTTATTTAGCCCAGACTGTGTGTAATATCTCTCGTCTATTGGTTATATTCCTATATAAAAGGTATAAATGTATGTGTAATATAAAATCGTCCACTCAATTCTGAAACTTCTCTTTTCTATCCCAGTTTATCATTGTTTACAATTTTAAATCTTTTTCTACATATATCTTTTAGAATAAATTTAGTCCGCCTGTTTTTCTAATTCCCTCTTTTTGCCCCATGCAAGTCTATTTTGGTCTACTTTTTTGCCAAAATAATAATTACAGTTTTTTTTCTTCAATTCACTTTTGCGTAAACCGGCCTAACCCTCGTCTATTTATGTCTATCTTTTTCTATCCCTTTGCCAATACATACCGCCTATACTTCACAATCTCTTCATTTTTTCCAACCCACACCATATCCCTCGTCAATATACATGTTTTTCTTTTTGTGACTCTATAATTCTCTACCTATATTTCTGAATCCTCTCTTTTCTTTCTTAGCTTATCCTTGTTTATTCACGACAATTTTCTTTATTTTTTCAAATAAGCGTAGTTTGCCTATTTTTTCAAGTTCCTCTTTTAATTCTACGTCTTTTCCAAATTCTCTATTGTGTAACCTCATCAATTCATGTCTATCTTTTTCTGTCCCTTTCTCAATGTAAATCTCCGTCTATCTTTCTCAATCACTTATTCTTTTCCAGTTCAGAATACTTATACTTCGTCTGTTCATGTCTATATGTTTCTGTGTTTTTGTGAATATAAGCCTCCATTTATTTTTCTGAATTTTCCCTTTTTTATCCCAACAGTCTATAATTGTTTAAGCACGTCAATCTTTTTATATATCTTTCAAATTACAGGAAGTCCACCTCCTTTTTTCAAGTCCCACTTTTCTATGGCATTCACATCAATATTTGTCTACATACTTGTTGAATCAATTAATTAATCTACATAAGAAGTATTTTTTTTAAATTTTAAAATCAGCTCATCATGCAAAAAGTGAGGTTAGAAACTGACACTTCTCGGCTTCTTCTGTATTTAGAGAAACTAACAAGCTTTCACCTAATTTATAACTAACTCCACTTAAAAACACTGATATATGTAACTTTATTTTTTCAGCTATTGCATTAATTTCTTTATAATAAAGCACTAAATTTTGACTCTTTTGTAATTTGCGCCTACTTTAATGCCACTATTTTACATTATCGACTTATAGAATCTAGCTCTCGACAGCTGATATTTTAGTTGCCTTTCTATGTTGGGTTTGAAGAAATGTTCTATTGTTTTAATAAAAAGTTTTCTTCAATGAAAAAAAGACCTCATACTAATTGTACATAAAATGGCTTTCCGTAGATTTGTGTAGGGGAGAGTCGGCTTTGGTGGCGGGGCGGAGCACGGTGAATATTAAAAGTAACGCTCGTGTTTATTGATTTTTATATTAATTTTTTTTACATAAAATGGTTTTTTTGCGTTTGAAAAAATAGTGCTGCAATACACGCTTTTGGCGGAAACAGATGGAGAAGCTTTCGGCAGAAATTAAGTACTCACAGCATATATTGAAAAACTTGAAGATGAAAATGTTATGTTTTAGTAGCTCAAGTATTCTTTTAAGATTCTGATATCATGAGTTCGTTCTATAAACGTTATAAATATATTAAAATTAATTAAATCTTGCAACATTGCATACGGGGCACGACGGAGCACAGTGGAGCAAAACAAGATTTTCTTGATAAATTAGTCTAGAGCTTACAATTTTGTTCCAATTTGAGCTTTTTTTTTAAATGACATCTGAGAGACTTATTCGAGCCGATTTTTGAATTATTTTATTCTTATTTTTTATTTAACAAAAAAGTTGACATCTTTCTTTTTTTTGAATAGACGATTCCAGTTTTTTAAAACTACTCATATTTATGTAAAACGTCATGAAGTCAGCAAAGAGGCTCCTGACGAATAATATCCAACAGGATGTAACGTTTGAAAAATATGTTTACTTTTTATTAACAAATGAATAAACAAATGCACATCTTAGTCATTTCGCGCTCTGAAGATTTCGTTCCTTCAACAGAATTGATAAGAAAATTGTGGAGAATGAATAATAAGTGCAATATTTTATAACCTGATGACAATTGTTAATTGTTTAAATAAATCTGATAATCAAATACAGATTATCGTCAATGTTCAACCGGTAGATTTCCTTTTTCTAACGGAATCAATTTTAAATAACTTGGCAAAATCCTTCCCTCAAGATACTTTATCAGCAAACAATAATTGTTTACTTTATACACAATTTTATAAACAAATTCACAACTTGACTATTTGTCAACAAATGGATGTCGTTTTTTTTATGAAATCGACTAGCAATGACTCAGAAAGGACTTTATTTACTAGGAGACTTTGTCAGGCGACAACATTTGATATTTATTTACATAAATTTATAAAAATTATTCATCATTCATCAACGAACGATAGTCGTTTATTGAATAAACAATTTTGTTACAGAATCTACGATTTCGTCGTTTTTGAAGATTTCGCCACCATAGACAGTAGAATCTAAGTTGTTTAAAGAAACGGTAACGCACTCTTCAAAAAAAAAAAAAAAAAAACGAAATCGCGGATGTTTTAGTAAAACTTTTTATAAAATAAAAGACTATTGTTCGTTTATGAAGTATCATAAGGGAAGGATTTTGCTTAAGTAACTTAAAATCGATTTCGATAAAAAACGAAATCTTCCGGTTAAAAATTGACGAAAATCGGTATTTGCTTATAAAATTTATTAGAATAAATAACAAATGTTGTCGCCTGATAAAGTCTCCGAGTACATAAGGTCCTTTCTGAGTCATTGATATAGTGGATTGCGTAAAAAAAAAAACGACATACATTTGTTGACAAGTAGTCAAGTTGTGAAACTGTTTATAACTGTTTATCAAATAAACAATTATTGTTTGCTAATAAAGTATCATAATGGAAGGCTTTGCCAAGTGATTTAAAATTGATTCCGTGAAAAGAAGGACATTAAATCAACTTTATTTAAACAATCAACAATTGTTATCAGATAATACAAAATTGTACATACACTCATCCTTCAGTTAGTTTGCCACCCGTTTGTGTGCCGGCTTCTCGGTCGTTTACACTTGACTGCTTTTGTCTCCCCCCCTGTGCGTCCCTTGACGGCCCATACTGAAACTCATCGCAAGGACAGACGGTGACGTATCAGATGTTGTTTACTTCGCGACTCACTGCGCATATACTTTTGTGCGTGGAAATGTGTAATTAGTTTTTCCATATTATGGTTGAACCAAAGAAAAAAAATTTTCTCTCAGTGAACGAAAAATATATAATTTTGCAACGAATTAAAAACGGCGAATCAAGAAATGCGATCTTAAATAAACAAAAAATTAGTGAACGTTTACTACGCAAAATTTCGGAATAATTCGGAATGAATTCATGTCCGAAAATTTTGCGAGGGCAACGATCCTTCAGGAAGAAGCTCGAATTTTCAATGAAATGCTAAAGGGGCCAACAACCTTTAAAGTAAATTGTTAAAAACGTATGCATACGAAGATAAATATGTATTGAATTTAGCAATAATATAACAATAATTTTAACCACTTTACTGGTTAATGCATGATTTTCAAAATCGGCATAACAATGATACATAACCTCAAAAATGACAGCTGTTGATATTGCTGATATTATTATTATGGTAATCAATTTTAATTTTATGAATTGCCCATTATATTTAATTAAATGATTATTTAATAATTGTGTATTATGTGCTGTATCGATACATTTGCATCGATGTTTGGATAATCTTTGAAAGATTGTGAAAATACTAAGGTGCCGGGTTCAGAGACTATATATACGATCCTGAGTGTTTACTCACTCGTCGCTCTAAATCCGGTTGAAACTAGATTTTGATAGCTCCCGTTACTGTGCCGACCAGACCCGAGGGCGGCACGCTAACGAGAGATAAGTGTATTATTTATTCTCCACAATTTTTTCATCAATTCTGTTAAAGGAACGAACTCTTTAGAGCGAGAAATGATAAAGATATGCATTTGCTTATTAAATTTGTTTATCACATTAACAGTTACTTTGGATTTAAAAAAATAGTAACTTAACCTTGTTTTTACTTATATCCCGAAGAAAAAAATGAAAAGAAAGTGTCCAAGTTTTTTTAATCTTGAAGTACCACTTTCAATCATTAATTTGTTTATAAAAATTTTTTTTTCTTCAAATGCTGTATCTTACTGGATATTATTTGTAAGAAGTGTCTTTACTGATTTCATAATGTTGAAGAAAACTTCAAAAATCTGCTCTCACAAATCTCTTTGAAATTTAGTTAACTTTAATTTAAGAAAAAACGCACAAATCGTATCAAAATTGTAAGTTCTAGACTAATATGTTCAGAAAAACTTTTTTTGCCCCACTATGCGGCGCCCTACGTATTTCAAGGAGTAAGAGGTTTTAACTGGGTTTTGACACATACTTTACTTTGATTAGTAAAAAAACATTTATTAAGGGTGGAAAATGTCTAAAGTAATTGTTTTTCGTTACATTACACTCTCCAGAATGATTATACTGTATAGTTTTTATTCTATAAAGTTCGTATTGCTTAAATAAACCGACAGCAATAAATAACGTCCGCCGTACCTCAGTGTATGGGGCACGCCGGTCGAAATTTCCTGATAATGTGAGCTTCACCTTAAAAAATA
>JAUMHM010083650.1:0-13120 GCA_032362435.1 Melikaiella ostensackeni
TGGGTTCTGCCCATAAAGTTGGACTTTTTAATTTAAGATCTTCAATATTTTTACTTTTATGCCAACGAGTCAATTGTGATCTACAATAATCGCATATTTTATGTGGCACACATTCTTTATTCTGATCAGCAATTGTGAGATCATAACAATCTTTGTAAGTCGTACTGATCTGCTCAGAAATTGTCCTAAGAGTTTTTGGTGGATAGAATTCACTGCATACGTGGCAGAATGAATCAGGGTCTCTTTTACGATGATGTTTTGAGGTGTTAGCTTCAAGATCAACTTGTGATTTAGTACATTTAGATTGTTGAGTTGAGGATTTCCTGGTTTCATTCATAAATGCCATGAGTATATGATAGACCCACACATTAAGGATCCTGGTCCGATCGCAAGTGAGTCTGTCGTCCTGGGGGTGATAACTCTCATACCTCCCCACGGCTAAGTATGAGGGCCTTCCGACTTTGACGAGGACGAGAAGAAGGGTGAGAAACGGTGTTCAACCAAGCGTGAAACACCAGCAGCGTACAGACAAAGGCGCAGTGCGCGGATACTCAGGTTTCAACTCACGTTCGGAGATTGCGTAAAATTAGGAAATGGTTCTTACGGCCCTGACTGTTTACATTTGGATCCCCACAATTTGGGACCAGAACAATTTGAAGACGACCCCGACACTGGACTGAAACCGACGTTTGAGTGTATAATATGAGCTTTTGGCTGGTAGTGCAGTCGATTAAGGAAGAAGAGGGAAAAAGGGTACAATAATATAAAGGTATCGTACTCATGTCAGTGGGATATAAAATTTACGCGAAAGTTCTTAGGAAGAGGCTGGAAGTATAGGTGGAAGAAAAGAGAAGTATAGCACACAAAACGAAACAGGATTTAGGAAAGAAATGGGGACCACTGATAATATTTATGTGCTCAGTTTTTTAGTCAATAGTAACTTGGAGCGGAAGGAAAAAGAACGTTTTTATTTTTCTAAGTGGCTACATAGACAAGTTCATTCTTATAAATTCTGACATTTAGTGCAGTTTGTGTTTCTTCGAATCTTCTTTCCGGTGAAGAATTCATATCACAATTCAAAAAAAAGAAATTATAGTAAAAAAGTTGACAAAATTTAAAAACATTCTTTTAAAAATAATTGGAAATTTTGTTTAATTAGTGTTGTGGTGATGTGTTTACCGAACTTTGAATTGGAAAATCTTGGATATGATACGCAGGAAGTTATATTTAAAAATTGTTTTATTTTTTTTTTATTTTCATGTCTTTGCTAATATAATTTTCAGTATAATTGATGAAGAAAAAATTTGGTGGAATGTGATGTTATGAAAGATATTACTGAAAGTCCTGTATAGTAGTATCGCATAAATTCATTCAGTTAGTAAAAACTTAGATTGGATTATTACAGAAAGAATTGTTGATAGAATGCAATTCTCATGTTTTTCCAAAACAGATATTTCATACTAACAAGGAAAAAGTGTTTTGACGTAAGTAACTGTAAATAAGAATATCAATAAATTCAATAAATATATTTGAAATTAGTTACAAAAAAAAGCCGCCATGCACATATACACATTAATTATATGTTTCATTATCTATAACTGTAGTTTTCCTGGACGGAACTCCAGAGCAGGGTCGCAAGCGTTTATGATTAAGAATAGTGGTTAAGACGATATGTTAAAAATAGTTGATAATGTGGTATATGAGGACTTTCGATAGGAAGACATACAATGGTTCTGTAAAGATTTTCAAATTCGCACAAGGAAGAAAGTATTAAAAAAATAATAATCATAGTTTATATAGCTTTGAACACTTAAATTTGAAATTGTACACTCATGAACGTTTTAAATCTTCCAATTTGAAACTACTTAATTCTAAAAGTTTGATTCAAAGTTGTTTAATTTTTACTACTTCAAACTGAGAATATACTTCAATTTGAAACTGTTTATTTTTTTATTCTTCTAATTACAATTTTGCTAGTTTTTATCCGTCCAATTTGAAATTGTTCAGTTGTGGCTGTTTCAAATTTAAATTGTTATATTTAAGCACTTTAAATTTAAAATTGATTAATTTTGACATCCTAATTTTTCATTCTGCGCGCTAAAGGAATCTAGTGAACTTTTTCTATAACCTGAAACCGAATTTTGATCTCATCTAGCACAGTAAATGCACATACTTGCATTCTTCAGAAAGGTTCGGAAGGAATGAACATTTTCGAATATGTTCTCTCTTAGTATCCTATTCCATATTTTCTGGAATATTGCACATAAACTCCAAAGAGGGATTCTATTATTGTACTGACATTATTCCAACTTTGTGACGCAGGAAATACCCATTTCACCAAAAGATTTTCAGATCTTAGTCTCTAAGATTTTTTCTTAGCTCGGATTATCCTGATCTTTATTTTTTTCAATATATTACCTTACTTTTGAATTTCATTGCCTTTGAAGTACTCTTTTTAATTTCAATTATATTATATGGCTCGTAATTTAAAATGTTTTAACAGTTTTCAAGAAGACAATTTGAAGGAGAGATAGGAGAAAACTGAAGGAGAACTGATAATGATGAAACGGTTTTGTGAGCGAATTAAGGTCAATCCTAAAGCAAATATTTGACGCAAAGGCGATGGATTTCAACGGAATTCTGGATTAATTTCTCCAGCTTAATATGTATGGTAATTCGATTTGAAATTTTTATTCAGAGTAGAGTCCTAGCTAACATTAATCTCTTATTTTTTCAGTGAAATATTCTTTCTTTTCGAAGAACTTGAATTATTTCAATGTAATTTTATTCAGTAGAAATTTAAAAGATATTGTGTAACATACGTGCCCTTTCTACAATCTCTTCCCCTAATATCTTCGTATACTTTATGTCCAGGAGGTAAACCTTATTTTAGGGGGAGTCTTATTTTGAATAAATATATTAGAGAGCGTGACTTTCCACCCTTGGATAGTCAGGTCACGATTTTTGTGCCTAAATATTTTTCTCTAAATTCTACTCACTTAACTTTTTAACTAAATTTTTCCAAATGAGTTATAAGTTTATTCAGACCTGTTCGAAATATCCACACAAATACTGGGGTCTTAGTTTTATCTTGAAGTTTGATCAGACTGATACAGACTGATACTCACTTGATTAAAATGATCCAGATTTGGTATCAAAATTGTTAATGATAAGGTGAACATTGACATTTGGTGCATGTATCCAATGTCAGTTTTCACCTTATAGCATCTCATAGCACTTCAGTGATTATCCACTAATTACGAAAGGTGTTTTTCAGAAATTTTCCACACCCCCCTCCCTCTTATGCTAGATTTGCTATGACAAGTATTAAAAATGAACATTAATGTTTATTTAAACCATTATTCTTTAGTCTATAAATTATCAAATTGTACATTTTCCATATTATTACGAGTATGTACTGAAAAAGTATTCGAGTCATAAAAATTTCTGGAAATTCTCGGTAATTCAAAAATTTCCGAAACCTCCGGAAATTTTTCCGTGAGTTTATGCCCTTATGGATGCTGATAGTTTATAAATTTTCAAAATTTTCTAAAACTTTCAGTGAATTTATAAATTTCCGGGAATTTCCTGAAGTTTATAAATCTCCAAAACTTTCTGAAATTTTCGTCAATTTATAAATTTACCATAAATTTTCCAAATTAAAAAAATTTCCGAAAATTCTTAAAAATTTACAAAAATTTAAGGATTTTACGACAACTTAAAGTATCAGAAAATGTCCAGATATTTACGGTAATTTATGGTAGTTTATGGTAATTTATCGGTGATTTATGGTAACTTATCGCTTTGAGTTCGTCCAATCTGTCAACGGAATGAACTGATCGCTTGAATATACAATTTTCAATAGAGAAATTTTGTAAATTTTTAGGTACCATGAATTGACGGAAATTTTTAAAATTTTGGAAATTTATGGTAATCTTGTGAGTTACCGAAAGTGTTTAGAAATTTCCTAATCTTTAAATCTTCGGAAATTTAAAGACTTTACGAATTTCAAGAAAATTGAAAAATGTAAAAATTCAATAATTTCTGGAAATTTTCGGTAATTTGAGTTGTCCAAAACTACCGGAAATTTTCCGTAAGTTTATGCTCTTATGGTTGCTGATAGCTTATGAATTTCCAAAATTCCCTGAAATTTTCGGTAGATTTATGAACTCTCAAAATCTCCGGGAATTTTGGGTAATTTATCAATTTTCAAAACTTTCTGAAATTTACGATAATTTATTAATTTACCATGAATCTTAGAGAATTTTGAAATTTCCGAAAATTTGTGATTCATAGAAATTTAAGGACTTAACGGAAATTTAATGTATCTAAAAATTCCCAAAATTTCCGAAAATTTACGGTAACTTATGGTCATTTATGGTAGTTTATGGTAGATCATGGTAATCTATCGGTAATTTATGGTAAGTCTTCGTTTCAAATTTGTCTAATCAATCAGCGCGATAAATTGATCGCTTAAATATGAAATTTTCAATATATAAATTTGATGAATTTTTAGGCACTATAAATTACCAGAAAATTTTTAAATTTTGCAAATTTATGGTAATTTTGTGAATAACTTCAATAATAATCAATAATCTTCAATAATCAATAATCCACAAATTTTCGGGAATTTAAAGAATGTAAAAATTGAGAAATTTCTGGTAATTCTTGGTAACTCAAAAATTGACAAAACATCCGGAATTTTATAAATTTTGAAGAAATTTTCACAAATTTATAAATTTCCCTAAAATTTTCCATAAGTTTGTGCCCTTATAGTTGCCAATAGTTAATAAATTTCCTGGAATTTCGATGAATTTATAAATTTTCGAAAATTTCCGGGAATTTACAAATTTCCAGAATTTTAAATACTTTTGAAAATTTTCGAAAATTTACAGAAGTTTATGCATTTTTACGGAAATTCAAAGTATCCGAAAATTTTCAAAATTTATGGAAATTTACGGTAATTCATGATAATTTGTGGTGATTCATCGGTAATTTATGGTAAGTATTCATTTATTCATAAAGGGCAGAGACTTGTGAATTTAAAAATGAATAATTTCGCAGAGTTGGGACGTTTATTTATTGATGTAGGAAATAGGCTTGTGAATTTGTAAATAAGTAATTTCGCAAAGTTGGTAAATTAATTAATCTATGACGGAAAGTGAATTATGAAGTTAGCAATAAATAGTTTGAAAACTTAGGGAATTCATTTGTTCATAAGAAATGGACTTGTGGATTTCAAAATAAATAATTTCGCGAAGATGGTAAATTTATTTATTTATTTATAAAGAACGAAGATTTGTGTATTCATAAATAAATAATTTCACATGATTGGTAAATTCATGCATTTATAAATGACTTGTGAACTTAGCGTATAACATTATAAATAGTATTTTATCTTTGTATTTCTGCAAAAAATAATTTTATAATGCGTATGTATAACGAAAATTGTTAGTTTTTATTTTAATATTCCGATAATTAGTTTTGGCGAAAAAGATAAATTACTGACCGCGATACTCTAACGAATCTGCGATTTCATCATTTTAGTACAAAAAGTGGCCGCAGCCGCCTTGTGAACGCGCTGCTAGATCGGTTTCTCTCACTTCTTCATCTATCATTTTCCGTCGCGTAGTTCTAAAAAAATTGAGGAGTATTTTTCACTTTTGTTTCGCATTGAATCGCGAAATTCGTTTCATAATTGTGAAGTTTAGTTAGTGGAAGGATGCTATACAGAGCGTTTTTTTTATTTAGTGTCGTTGTTGTGTCTGTAAAATATGACTAAGGTCAAGTGTGTTTGACACTCACCATCACTTACTCGGGATTTGTCTGCTCGGTGTTGATTTCAACGGTTTAGAAAATGAATATTTTTCATCAAAATATTCATTTTCTTATAAAAATCACGATGTATTTTACGTTATATGGATTCCACAATTTCACCAGATCCGCCGGATACTTGGTCAGTTTTGTCTATTCATCCTACAATCTATTTTCGAAGGTAAATATGGGGTCAGGGCCGTGTTCATAATTAGGGGCAACCAAAAAAATTTCTGCTTCCCTTTTATCCAACCTCCTTAACTGGGAAGAAACTTTAGAAATACGAAGTGTAGCGATCAAAAGCTGGCCGTAAACTGACACTGACCGCCTACAAAGAACTTTAGAAAAAATCTCATATTTAAGGAGATCATTTTGAAACACTTGTGGGAGAGACAAACCAATCGCTTCCTAACGACCAGCCCAAACTCTCATAAGAACCATATGCTTGAAGAATGTCAACAGATTTCAGGAAACTATATGCTTAGAAAGTTTCAGTTACAAAAATCAAGATTCATAAACCAATCCAAAGACACAATAATAAGATGGTAAAATATTTTCACCCTCGAATATGAAATTCAATTTTAATTGTATTTAATTATTATACCTCAATTTATGTAATCCGCTTGACAACCGGTCTAATTTGATTTGTGAACTTTTTGGATGTTCTTTTCTAGTACACAACAAATTTTTCATAAGAAAGTAGATTTCATTTCGATTTTTAAGAAATTTTAAAAGAGACATCAAACAAAGATTTGATCCAATCTGCAGGGTGGCCTATCAATACTATTAAGAATTCTTTTAATTGAAATATTAATGATTAACTCAATTTGCGAAGAGATATCTATTGTCATTTGAATATGGTATACAAATTTTGAGTATGTAAGCAATTTTTTAGAAATATATTATTGGTTTGGATTATTACCTTTTGCTTTTTTGAAAAATTGAATGATCTGAATAGATTGGTTCTAAATCAATCCACAAAATTTGATTTTGGCACTATGATTTATTTCCTTCATTTCCCATGTTCTGTTTACATAAAACTTGTGATAACTTTTCAGGTTCCTTCAGAGAAAGATGCGATATACACAATATGTGCATTCTGTTGTAACGTACCATTGACTACTATATATTTTTCTCTAATCTTATGATTTTTACAGATGCTTTTCGTTTTAAATATATTTAATATATTTTTAAGTCAACTATACATTTTTTTTTTCAAATTTACTGTCAATATAATTAAAACGTCATCCCGGTACTTGTTATAAATGAAATAAGCTTGCCAGAAGGAGGTTCATAAATCGGGGTATAATAATTAAACACAATTCAAATTGAATTTCATATTTGAGGCTTAAAATATTTTACTATCTTATCATTATATCTTTGTATTGACTTATGAATCTTGATTCTGGGACTAAAACTTTCCGTATAGGTTCCTGAGATCTATTGACATTCTTCATGCAAATTGTTCTTACGAGGATTTCGATTAGTCACTGAAAAACGACTGGTTTGTCTCTCCCACAAGTGTTTCGAAATGATCTACCTAAATATGAGGTTTTCTCTAAAGTTCTTTTTAGACAATCAGTGTCAGTTTACAGCCAGCTTTTGATCGCTACGGGTTCGCTTGATAAGTTTGGTAAAAACGCAAGTAAAAATTTTGTTGTGGAGAAGTTTGCCCTTATTTCTTAATAAAGCCACCTTCGAGGGCTACGCGCCTAATCCAGCGGGATTCCAATTCTCTTATCCCTTCAGAAAAGTAAGATTTCTTGAGGTCTGCAAAATACGCATTTACGGCATCGATTTCTTCTTCACTGGACGATAATCCCTTCCCACCGAGCCAGGTCAGTTGGGGAACAGAAAGAAGTCGCACTGGGCCAAGTCTAAAGAATAGGGTGGATGAGGAATCAATTCGAAGCTCAGTTTGTGTATTTTTGCCATTGCGGTTGCGGAGATGTGAGCCGGTGCGTTGTCGCTGACAAAAAAGTGTTCGCCTTCTTTGGCGCAATTTCACCAGACAGAACCCACTGCTTTGACTGCTGCTTTGCCTAAGGTGTATGGTGGTGGATCCAGGTTTCATCCACAGTCACGAAGCGATGCAAAAAGTCCTGCGGATTCCGATTGAACTCCGCCAAGCATTGCGCTGAAACGTCTTTTCGGTTGCGCTTTTGATCGGGAGTCAGCAATCGCGGCACCCATCTTGCACACACCTACTTAACCTCCGGTCTTTCGTGCAAGATGTCATAGATTCCTTCAGCAGGAATGCCTACAGCCCTAAAAATCTCATGCACCTCGGATCACTTGGACCACTTTTGGATTATTACCTTTTCTTTTTTTGAAAAATGAAATACTCTAAATAGGTTGGTTCTTAATCAACCCAGTGAATGTTTGTACACTTTTTCTATAGCTTTACTACATTTGGTAAAAATTCATCTTCAATTTCAAGAAAAAGTGTATCCTCCTAGGTCATTCCGATCTAAAGTTCCACGATTTTAAGACAGAACTCCACAAAACCATCCACTGTGCGCCCACTTGAAGGTATTTCATCTTCTTTTAACGAGTTTTGAAAGAGGTGACTTTAATGCAAGGAATCTCGAGTTTAAAATATTCAACGATCGTGCATAAATTCAAATCGCATCGCCTTATACTCTAAAACACTAGCGTATTCTGATAAGGTCTTGTCATCCCTCTTCACCCCTTTCTAACGATTCCGTAGCATCTCTTGTCCTGTTTCTCATTCTCAAAGCATCTGATGAAAGGTGTCGATAAGAGGGTGAAAGGAAGAGAGGAGAGGAGTACGTTATATCGTATGAGGTATATATATATGGTAGTATTATAGTTGGTTGGTTCACAGCAAAATTTAATTTACACGCTTGACGTCTCCCGTCAATAAACGTCAACGTGCGTGGGCTTGACTCAGCCTTATCAGAAATCTTGGTCCCTTTCCAATTTAAAATTCATAAGAAAAAATTCTACATCACAAATTTATTTTCAAAACGAAGCGTCTCATCGTCCCAAAATTCGGGATTATTTGAACATTTTTCATAAGTTGAAAAAAATAGTATATTGTGCTACAAGTACGAAAAGTAGGCAAATCCACATGAGAGTGAAGCTTGCTGTACGAGATAGAGGCGAATCGAAGGAGAGTCGTAGGCGAGTCTGAGGCGAGTTGGAGGCGAGCCGTAAACGAGCCGTAAATGAACCGAAGATAAACCGATGGCAGGTGCGGTAAACTTCAAAAGAGTTATAACTATAGTAACATTACCAAAAATAACCGAAAATTTCCAGAAATTTCTAAATATCAGACATCACGAAAAATTTTCGGTAAATTTATAAATTACCGAAAAGTCCCGGAAATTTAAAGTAAAAGCTTTGCAAAACTTTTCGGAAGGATTCCAAAAATTTCCAAAATTTCCCAAAGTAATCTCTCTCAAAGTGGGCAAGCGCGAGAGCTAGAAAAAATAATCTTGCTTAAAGAGCGCAGGCGAAGAAGCTAGAAAAAGTCTTTTTGTAACGCATGCACTGCATGTTGGATTTTCAAGGCATGTATAACATGCTGCAGGGGACCAGTTCCAAAACCGTGGTAAAAAGCAGTTATAAAGAGACTCTCTCTAGCTGCTGCGCTTGCGCTCTTTGAGCAAGATTACATTTTCTACCTGCTGCGTTTGCGCACTTTGAGTAAGATTCCTTTTTCTAGCGATTGCGCTTGCGCACTTCGATTCAAAAGTTCTTTCCAGCATTGCCGGAACCATAACTTTACTTCATTATGAGTTGATACTTGACAGACCATTTATTGCTGATAAATTACCATCAATTACCGATAAATTACCATAAATTATAAGGAATTTCGTAGATTTTTGTAAATTTTTGTATATACCATCAATTTGATATATGTAACGGTTTGTCTTGTGTGACCCATCATGCATTGGAGAATAGGGGGGGGGGTGAATAGAAGGCGAGATGAATTTGTGTGGACGGCCAGGGGTGAGGGCTTTCACGTCTTAGCAATAGTATGGATAGAGGGTCTAAATGTTACCACGGACGGACGTAGAGGCGACTGGGGCTCCCTTAGTTGACTGGGCACCTTCGGGGCTTGTTCCCTCTTACTTAAGAAGATGTCGAACGGTTCCATGGACGTAGGCTAAATGCGCTGACTACGAGGTGGGGGGCAGGTAGACTTGGGTGGCGTCATGCTGCTGGACAAGTCGCAGCCAGGCTTGGTACCCATCCATGTGTTGGACAAGGGAGGGAATGCCTCCCCTTGTTCGATTTTGATGAGCCTTTTTTCCAGTTGACGTACAAAAAAAAAGAAAAGATAAGGTCTGACGAGTAGGAAAGGGGAATAGGCGCCAAAAATGCGTGCCTGTAGTGGGTAGTCTAGGCTACGGATTGGCTCCACTGACGCGGGCCGTCCCGGGATAGAGGATGTTGGGGTTTCCAAAATCCCCGACGGAGGAGACGGGGTGCTGCGAGGACGACACCACTAACGCGGGCCGACACCAAGGAAAAGGATGATTGAAAAGTTAAGGTGGATGGTGAAAAGGAGGATTAGGAAGAGAAGATGGTGGTTTTATGGATTACAAAATCCTTGATTTAAAATTGCAGTCTTGGTTTTATTTCATTTAGCAGAGCGGGAGCTACTGCCTCCGTATTTCGTACAAGGAATGTCCGAGCGAATCTTATCTCTCGAGAGTCCGCACGCTGCTTTTATGCGCCCATCACCTCCGCCTCGACTTGAGCACTAGAGGCGGGAAGAACGTGGGTTCTGCAAGCTCTCTTATTGGCTAGCTCTCAGAAACTGAGAGCTGGCCTGCGTAGTGGGGAAGCGACCTCGCTGCTGGCCCACCGTCATCCGCGCGTCAAACACTCGAATCTAGAAAATTCTGAAATCTTTAATTGAAAATTAAAAAAAGAAAATAATTGTAAACTACTCAAATTATTATTTATTATAGTTTCTAACTAACTGAACATTACTTCTATTACTGTAAGGGAAGCCATCCCGGTTATTCTCAAACATGTTTTTTGAAGAAATCAATTCCAAAACAAACAAAACAAAGCTAATTCAAAGTTGGGCCCCTTCCTCCATCATTTAATCTATTTTATTTACTTGAAAGAAATTAATAAAAGGAAAACGTTTTCTGGATTTTAACTTCAGAAAACGTTTCCACTAGTTGAGATCCCTGTTGTTTACTTCACGTACCCGGTGAGTCATGGGGAAAAGCTGGAAACGTAAGTCCGAGTCGGAGAAAAAGCCGGTGAACGCGCGCGTGGGTTAAAATAAAAGAGATTACGAACAGATGATCGCTCCGCTTGGTGTACGTGACCTGCCGCATCTTCGCGATCATTAAATGCTCGTTTACTCAATGGAGAAAGTACCTAATGAGCTTGAATCGTTCCTTGCAGGGTGAAAAAAATCGTTTAGTCAACACCATGGACTCGACATTTGTCAGGTACACCATTCTTCAAGGCTTCCAACGAAAACCTGAGTGCAGGCACGTGTATGACAAATGTCAATCTTCCATGGGGTTCTCAATCGGCCGTTCGATCTACAACAACTCCACCCCTTTCCGGATAGAGCTTGCTTAACCTGTTTTTTGTTGTTTTTTTTTGTGAAAAGTTTTTCCCTCCCGGGATGGCTTTACCTAACACTCAGCACTAAATTAATTTTGATTATCCTGCTAAGGTGGTACCTCGCGGCAGCCACTTGTCCTTACCCTAACTACGCTATGCGAGATGGTTTTTCACCAGTCGCACCTGTACAAATTGGCGACCCCCCTAACGTCGTTTCGTCCGAGACGTGTAGGGTCGCGCGTCACGGTAAGCAACCGGGACGCGTGGTTGCAGGCGGTAAGACCTCCAGGTGTTACCGGGATCTTCTTGATGGAGCGCTTGCTTAGTGACACCGTCAGGTAGGTGTTGATCTCTCTGATCTTCGCCGACGCTTTCGGCATATCCAAGATGAGGCTGCTCGCCGGCACCTAGCTTCTACCTGCCGACGACTTCGACAGGGTCCTTGCTCGTTCCTCCGCCGACGCTTTCGGCAAGTATTTTCTTGGCTCCACCGACGCTTTCGGTAATTGTTTTCGTGGCTCCGCCGACGCTTTCGGCAATTGTTTTCATGGCTCTGCCAACGCTTTCGGCAATTGTTCTTGTGGCTCCGCCGACGCTTTCGGTAAGTGTTTTTCTGGCTCCACCGACGCTCTCGGCAAGTGTTCTTCTGGCTTCGCCGACGCTCTCGACAAGTGTTTTTCTGGCTCCGCCGACGCTTTCGGCAAGTGGGTGTGGCTGCTCGCCTGCAGATTGGTTGTTTCGTTTGCCCGTCCGGTTGAACGTTTTGGTGGTGGTTGGTACTCCCGCCATCTTTTCATGTACGGCGCGTGCTGAAGCTGGTGTCAGCAAGCTACCGTGCACCTTCTGTGCTGTATCGTCCTTCCAAATCCAGTAAATGTTGCCTGTGATGTGATCTGGGATTTGGAAGGGCCCGAGTCAGGCTGGGGCTAGCTTGGCGTTGTATCCCGCTAGTTTATTTGAAAGTTGGTGTTTGGGCACACACAACCAATCACCAGGGAAGTATTACGGTCGTGTGGGTGCTGCAGTGTACTGTGCTTGGTACTCGGCTTGTCGCTGGCGTGCCTCAGCGTGTCGTTCGATTTCTTGTTGCTCATCCGCGGGAACTTGATCCAGGCTCTACTCCCCTGGACGGAGAATAGTTCGCCTCATCCACAAATAACTGGGCGTGACCCCGGTGGCTTCATTCTTCCGGCGCTGCATTCCGAAAAGGAGGTCGTGTAGATGCCTATCCTAACTCCTCTGATTTCCATGATGTAAACGTAACCTCAAACATTTTTTCAGTTCTTGGTTACGCCGCTACGTAGGGTTGGCGCGTGGGTGGTAGACTGGCATAGTCCATAGTTGTCGGCCACGCAGCGGTTCGCAGCATATGCATAGGTGACAACCGGATACGTAGCGACGAACCTCTCGGTGCATTCCGGGTCAGAAAAAGTGCTCTTGAATTGTGCGGGTAGTTTCCTTTATACCGGGGTGTCCAGCAAAGCTGCGACGTGGTACTGCCAGATAATGCGTTCTCTCATTGTCGCTGGTACCTTTAGTCGCCATTTTTCGTCAGCTGTGTCCCGACGCCAGAATCCTCGTTCCGTCAAGCGATTCTGGTTGAGGAAGTTCGTTTCCTCGGGTGTGAGAAGGGGTTCATCCTGCAGGGTGCGCCATGGGATAGCATCCTGGGTAATCGCTGGGACTTCCTGCTGCGCGTTAATGATTTCCTTAAGAAGTGGTGGCTTGCTATGGCACTGAG
>JAUMHM010083651.1:0-13119 GCA_032362435.1 Melikaiella ostensackeni
CAATTCGATCACCAAAAATTCCAAAATAATTTTACGATTGAGGGTCAATATAATCCCACCTCTACATATTATGGATACTACCGGTTTTCCTTTTTTTTTAATAAAAACTTTCAAATCGACTGAGTTCAAAATTGAATATTTTAGACTGAAACATTATTTGAATGGGATCTGAAACTAAAGAAAAGCCTTTAATTATGAATCTATTAATTTGAAATTATTTTATTATCGGAAAAAGTTTTATTATTTATAATCATCTTGAAACATCAATCATTACTGAATTTTTGATAATCGAAGTATAGTACAATTTTAAAAATCTTTAGCTACTTAATATTCACAGTTGATCAAGCTAAAACTTTTTTTATCAAAAAATTTCAATTCCAAGCGTTTTTAATTTTTAATTGTTTGAGTCTTCAAAACGAAATTTTTAAATTCTTCACATCGAAAACGTACGCTTAAAAATGGAGACCTGAAATGGACAATTTTTGAAGTAAATTATTTCGAAATTACGCATTGTAAACTGAATGATTTATGACAGTGTCTACCTTCTTACGGTACTGCACAAACTTTAGCACGCTAGCACGCCTTCCTACAGTTGTAAATCAGTAAAGTAGCTGTAATCGCTTGTTTACCTGAAATCTAACAGCATGAAACGAATAATCTGAAAATATATAATTCAAGAAGTCTAGTGGCTTATTAGAAAAAATGTTCCGTTGTAAAATCGACATTTCTGAAAAAAAATGGTCCATGACGAAGGATCTCTTGTCAGAATGCACCTGTTCCCTTTGTCTGCAGCATCTTGACTGGTCCTTAGCAGTTTGGTCAACATCTGCCAATAAATGCTGGAAAAACCGAGACGAGAAATACCGAGGCAGTGGGTATGTCCCATTCTTGTCTCGTCTCGTTCCTCGGTATTTCTCGCTCAACGGCAACACTAATAATATATACAAATAAATAAGTGAAAAGACAATTAAGAAATTGTCTTGATGATTTACGATTCTTCCCATAGAGAAATGTTTAACGGCAATTTTATTTGACTTTTTAAAAGCACAAATTCTACTCTTTTGACTTTTTTTTATCTCGCGTCGTTTGGCTCAAAAATTGAAATTAAATTATTCCGATATCATTTTTCATACCTAAAAATCTGCCCGCTGCGCGGGCACATTCCCATCGCGCGCTGCGCGCGTGGCTTGCTTCGCTCGCAAGTTTGAACGCGCCTAGGGCGCGCGTCTGTTAAATCTCGCACTGCGGGCTCGATTATATATTTACCTCGCGCTACGCGCTCGGTCTTTGTACTTCCCCTTATTTCTACGGTCATTCTAAAATAAAAGGTCAAACCATCGATTACTGTAATTTGGAGACAGTGAATTCTCTTTTGTTGAAGCTTCTTTGGCTTCAACAAATACATCCTTACCACGTGTCTCGTGCTTCGCACTCGAATAACATATGACCGAAACACGAAATTTTCCATATCATGTTCAACTTTATTATCTCAAATGTATATTATATTAATTTCTGTATCTCGGTCAGGGACTGCTTATTCAAATATTGCAAAATAATGTACAAAATTTATTTTTCTTCATTATTTTAATATTTGTTTCTTATTTTGCATTAATCTTTATTCGCAGCTACCCTGAGAAATGTATCATTTTAACAAATGTATATCATTACAATTCATAATATACTTTTATATTGAAATAAGCATAATTTCATTGTCTTGTTTTTTCAATCAAAAGGTTATATAAATATACAGTTTCACTGAAACGATACTTTACTCCGGGCATTCCCTATCCGCCACCTGCGACCCGCTCAGTAGCTGAGGTTCGCCCTGGGAAAACTTTGTTCATGGCTTTAAGCTTAAATTGAAGTTTGGGTATTTTTCAATTCAATTTTTTCAGTGAAAGCATATTTTCAATATGTGTCCGATTTATATTTTCAAGGCGATTTTAAAGTTAAATTATTTATCATATTTCAGTAACAAAAATAAAAGGAATAAAGTTAAAATGCAAATACGATAATTATTCAAAGTCAGACATTAAAACCATATTTCACCTCAGATATCAAAGTTATAAAAATTGAGATAAAAGACACACAAAAGTTTACAACAATCGGGTAGTATTAATCAAGATTAAATACTGATTAATACTAATTATAGTAGTAATTACATTTTATCTAAAATAACTTGAATCTCATGAAAAGTTACGTGGCTTAAGAGCCTTAATCATATATATATATATATATATATATATGGTCCGATTTATACCTCACATGTGATTAAAAATTAAATGTAAAAACTCTGTTTGATTTAAAACATCAATATGCAAAAAACGAAGTTAGAAATTCAAAAAATGTTAAAAAATTATTCACATTACTCAAAATGATTAAAATTAAAATTGCTTTATATCTAGAACATTCTGAATTACATATAAAGTAACGTGGCTCAAAAGCCTTTTTCGAATATTTTATGCAATTTTAGTGTCTCAATATGATTCAACATTTTTTATGGGAAACGCTCTACTTCACTTTCTTGGAGCATTTTCACAGCCCGTGTTTTTAATTGACTTTTATCATAATGTACATTGTCAGGTTCATCCTCAAAACATATAGAAGTAGCAAATGCAATAGCATATGAACCACAATCTGTAGAATTGGTTTGCTGTTGGACTAAATGAAATTTAATTCTTGATTTCCATGGATACAGTTTATTGAGAAATAACGTTTGTTTATCGTTTAATATGCCACTATTCATACTATCTTATAATTATGTTAACTCTTGTTCCATCAAAATAAGTACATATCCAGTGACCTATATCGTCTTCATCTGTGGCACCACTATATAAAATTTGCACATTTTTTTTTCTTTTGGAATTTCTTTTATTCGGTGAGAAAATTGTAAGAACATAGTATCTTAGTGCTGATAATGACTGAATTGTGAATTGATCAAATCTCCAAATAAATTAATATTTCCAAATGTTAAGCACACTTCAGGAGTCTCAATAATCTCTATATTTAATTGAGGATCTGGAATGCTCAAAGAATAGCTCAAATCTTCCTCATCATCATTAATATTAATAATTTCTGATTGATTGTTTGTTTTTTCTACGTCACAAGATTCTTGAAAAACGAGTATGCTTTCAAATTCTTGAGATAGCTGTTCAGTTAACCAGATTCAAAGAGTTTTCAATACCTGATTTGACGGAATCGCATTATATTTGAATAAATATTGGTTTATGATCAGAGAAATAGGTTTCATATGCTCCGCAAGAATACCTTTCGATGTTTAAAAATATTACATCGATTTGAGTATTAAAATCTGTTGTTGCAGTACTTTTAAGCAACAGTGATATCAATTTGTTTTGCAACATGAATGTTGTAAAAGCTAATGCTCGTGCATCATCATTTAGGTCAATATTAAAATCATCAATGACAAGTACCTGAGAATTATGTTTTGAAACAAAGTCTATAGCAGCTGTTAAATCTTTAGTTAAACTTTGATAACTGACTTTTGGAGACTTGTAACCACCAATTATTACGATGTCCTCATGTTTCAAGCATATCAAATCAACTTCTCCAGTGCAACTACTTTTATTGTTATCTTTTTCAATTTTCACGATATTCTTCAAGACTTCAAATTTTAATTCTTTCCTTACAAAAACTATAATGCCTCTCAACTGAGCATTTTCGAAAATTCTTAATCGAAATATTTCTTCGAAAGAGGGTATCTCTATGACGTCAGTTTGATTCAATCGCGCTTCAACGAAAATTAAAATGTCACCTTTTTGATACCATTGATCATTAACAATTTCACTTGCGTGCTTGTAGTGCGGCTAAGTGCAACATATAACATCGATTTAGATATTTTTCGACACTTTTGTAAATCTGAACACACATGGTAGTACGTTTGACCTTGGCTCTTATTAATAGTTATAGCCTCTGCTGCAACTATGCGGGACTGTCCTCTGAAAACTTTATAATTAATATATTTGATATATTTCATTCTATTCTCTTTCTTGAAATGGGAGTAAGATTTTCTTCAATACCTTCTTTTAGTATGAATTCTTTAAATTTGTTTTGAGCTTTCCTGCCGACTTTATAGAAACTAAACTCTATCCATATTTCAGTTATTCCGTTACAATCTTTTCCAAATGTTATTCTCCTTAAGACAACGCAAGCACCATTTACCAATCCATCTTGGACGTCAATTTCATTTGTAAGCATGTATTTAATGCCAAACTCAAATAATATTTCGTATGGAAAACCTGCAGACTCTGATGTTTTTTGAATTTTTAAAGATTTTGAAAGTGTATCTTTTACATTCTCTGATATGTCTACTATTATGTCATCATGCACTCGTGACAAAAATTCTTGTCTCTCAAAAGACTCAATTCTTAATCCATTGTACAAATCAACTTGTCTTGTATCTACGCGACTTAACATTCTTGCACCAACCGTTGATATTTCATCAATAATGAGTAATTTTAAGTGGAATAATTCTACCCTTATTGTATTTGCAATTTCTGCACCTAAATCGAACATGTGACGATGACTTTGATTGACTGGCAATTTGAAGGCTGTATGTAGAGTTACTCCACCTATCAAAAACGTTGCTTTACCTGCTGCCGCGCACAATAAAACATGCATAGCGTCTTCTTTTTGTCCTTGACACATTTGCTAAATGACAACTCACTTCTCGATGAATAGCTTTAATGACTGTACTTTCACTAACACCAGCAAAACCGCTTAGAAGAATGTTAAATGGCCCTATATTTGTTTTTACGCAGTGCAATACATGCATAACTAATTCGAGCTGTTTAATTTTTAATTCTTCCACTGCTCTGTGTATTTCTTCCTCTGGTAACTTGGTGGGAGCTGTATATATACAAGTCTTCTTTGATCCATTTTCTCTCTCATTCTGTTCAAAAACATCTATTTCTAGTTCTTCGGGCAGTTTGTTTTTGTTGAATGATTCTATTTCTTCTTCTTCTATATCCTCTATCGCATTGTTTACATTTTCCATGGCCTCATCTATTGCGTCATCGTTAATAGCGCAATACTTACTTCTATTTCGTTTTATCACATCTATATTTTCGTTGTAAATCAATTCGCAATCAACTTCATAATTGTCCTTATCTTCGCACCGCCAAAGAATATATAACATTACTTGTTCCCCATGATAAATGTAAGGATCTTATACTAGATTATATCTACGATATCGAATTATCATTGGTCTATCTCGTTGCTTTTCGTCATCACAATCATCACTATTATCGCTTTCACTTTTCTCATTATCAACGAGCTTTTTATTAGGCTTTGAGAAAGCCACAAAATCTGCTAAGCATACGTCTTTTTTAGAAGGTGGACGCTTTTTATATTTTGTTATATAATCTTCTTCCAGAACATCTTCAGAATCAGCATCTAATAATTGTAATTCTTTCTCAGATTTTAATATTCCAGCCCTCTCATTTTTCTGACTAGTATTAATGAAAACAACTTTTCTACTACCTTTAGCTACGACTAAAGAAAGCACTTGATAAGCAGCTTCTTGTGCAGACATGAAATTTCCATTCAATAAAGTGTTACAATATTTTCTAAACCTTCCTTTGATGCTACCGTTACCGCTGTTCACTTCTTCCAGTACTTGACGCAATAATTTGGATAGTCTACTGTCTACTTTACGTATATAACTAACAGTATAAGATGCGCAACTGATTTGGAATTTAAGGCGTAACTTATTTTGCCGTCCCCATCTTCTTAGACTTTAAGTTTATGAACATTGACATCTTTTTCTTCATCTTTGTCCTCATCTTCTACTATGAAATTAAGCTCAACATCATAACTATTTTCATACTTCTCAAAAAATGAATTGTCAATTTTTATTCCATACTTTTTATATGGAGGGGACTTTAATAAAACGTTGAATGCTTCACATATATTTGCTGACCTAACTAATTCATTCATGTAATCTGATTTATAATAAATATGCATTTTGAACTTCATTTGCACAATATTCATTTCGCTAAATTTTTGTGGCAATACGTCAACCATTTTCTTTACGTCTACTTCAATGAATACAACGCTCCGCTTCAATGCTAATTGCGGATTCAAAGTATACGGTTTTAAAGGCTTAATTTGCTTAAAAACTGTAATAGGAGCAGCCATAGTAGTTTCCAAATCCGTTAAGTTTTTTATACAATCATCTACATAAGGAAACTTTAAACCGTTGCTAGTTGCTAATTTGGGTATTTTTCCATTCCTAATATTTCTATCGCATGCTTTACAGATCTTGGTAGTAGTCTTATCATTAATTATTTTTTCTGGAAAACCATCCTCAGCTAATTTTTAATGACGTTTCGAAATTGTTAAATTACCTACCAAATTACTAAACCACAAGGTTTCGCATCAAGCACAAACATTACTTGGTGTTTCTTTTCGCTTTTTAATCAATTTTAAGTTTGCAAGAGAAGCAGAATCTTTTTTATTTCGTGAGTCTTTTATGTAATTTTACCTGAAGCGATATAAATCATTTAACCCTAGGCGACGTTTTGACTTTTTATCTTCTTCGTTTTCCGCGTTCCTGGATTTAGAATCTTCTCGCTTCTTTCTTTTCATTATTTTTTGCTTCCTATTTTCTATATTTTCAAAATGTGGATCTTTTCTTCTTCTGCTTTTGAACAGCCTTTCATTTTCCTTAAATTTGTCGTCTTCTCTTTTCATTGCCATGGATTGTTTTTCTATTTCTTTGAACTGTACGTCTTTTCTTTTTCCAGCTTTGGATAGCTTTCCTTTTTCTCTAAATTCTTCATTTTCAATTTCTTTGTAATGGATCGTCTTTCTTTTTCTTTTAACTGTACGTCTTTTTTTCTAATTTGTATAGCCTTTCGTTCTTTCTAAATTCGTCGTTTTTTCTTTTTTCTGATTTGGACAGCCTTTCTTTCTCTCCAAATTCTCCGCCCTCTCTTTTCTTCGCCATGGACTGTTTTTCTTTTCTTTGAACTGTACGTCTTCTCTTTTTTTAGCTTTGGATAGACTTTTTTTCTCTCTAAATTCTTCATCCTTTCTTTTTTTCGACATGGACTGTTTTCATTTTTCTTTAAACTGTACGTCTTCTCTTTTTTTAGCTTCGGATAGCCTTCCTTTCTCTCTAAATTCTTCGTCTTCTCTTTAATCAGCTTTGGATAGCCTTTCTTTCTCTCAAAATTCTTCGTCTTCTCTTTTCTTGGCCATGGATTGTTTTTCTTTCTCTTTGAACTGTACGTCTTCTCTTTTTTCAGCTTTGGATAGTCTTTCTTTCTCTCTAAATTCTTCGTCTTCTCTTTTCTTCTCCATAGATTGTTTTTTTCTTTCTTTGAACTGCACGACTTTGCTTTTAATTTTTGCCTATCTTTATTTCTGATATTTGAAGATTTTTCTTTAGCTTCGGCATTTTAAAATAAATTACTTTTAATGTTTCCACTAACTAGTAAATAAAAGAAAGTATTAAATAATTTTAATCGCTATAGGAGGCATTTACTTACCAAGATCACGAGGCTAGAAACTTATTTTAATTGCAACACAGGAAAGATAATTGTAATTTGTGGTGCCCTTAATCGAAATAACCTTGTCTTACATGAAAGGCGAAAAAACTGTAAGCTTTTCAGGGTCAGTTATCTGTAACATCCTGATAATGCAAAGATTTAGATAACGGTATTCTCAAATTTTAATTTGATTTGTTAAAAAAGGTGTCCTCAAGTCCTCAAATGACTAACGAATAGGCTCAGAGAATCGTTCAATATTTTAGTCTTTTATTCTTGGAATTAACTTTTTGAAAAACTAAAAGTTGTTAAGGATGCAGAAGTGTTAGAGAATTTCATATTTTCAAGATCCTAAAGTTATTTCAGAATCTAAAATTTTCCGACGTTCCGACATATTGATCGTAATTTTTAAGACACATCTTAGTTCTTCTATCTTATTCTTTGTACATGTCCAAAAAATTTAATTGGAAAAAGTTCCGAAAATGACGTTTGCGTAGACTAACGTCTTCTATTGCATTCTAGAACAAAAATATGTACTGACCAAAATGAAAGTGGACAAACTTCCGTGTAAGTTAGAAACAAATATGCTAGTTCCAATAAAAACCTAGTTATAAGTGATTGCCAAAAAGATAACCTATTTAATTTCCATTCATTCTTCTCATTTCTTTCGATTAACTTATTTCTTCTGAAAATATTTTAGTAAAGTATACTTATATTACAGCACAATTTGATGATCTTTCGAAATTTTAGAAGACTTCGTTTAGAAGTTATAAACAGAAAAGTACTCAAAATGTCCTGTCACGCACGCGTCTCAAAGTACAAATTAAAAATGAAAAAGTCCTAAATAATATTGAAAGAAAGTTTTGAATATTTGAGGTTCACATATATAATGTATATTAAGTTGGAAAGGATAATGATGAAGAAGAGGTTTCAATAAAATGACTTCGAAGTATGTTCCATAAGTTTTTCGCCCTGTCATCTGGAATTCTTATTTTAGGTAAAAATTTGAAAATAATTATACAAACTATTCAAAAGACGGACCAAAATAAAATTGTTAATTTCGCACTCACGAAGATTTTGGTATAATTTAAAATCGATTTATCAAAATTGATTCCGAATAAGGAGACCTAATCATTAGGATGCAGTGAAAATGCTAAAATCAATCGAATTGTTTAAGCTGAGAAAAAAAATGTGGGTTGACCTCCGAAAAAAGTAAGAAAAAAATCTGAAATTGGTTAATATCTTCTGTTTTTTTTTTCGATTTAAAAACTCAGAAAAAAATTCCCATTGGTTCAAAAATTATGGCGAATGTTTCATATGTGAAGTTTTTACTGTTGAAAAATAGTGAAAAATTAGAAATTTAAAAAGAGAATTTTTGCTTAATTTAAGGTTTCTTGAAAGTGTACAAAAAACCACGTTTTTTAGATTGAGTCATATACACACATTTTGGAAAAAGTCGAATATATCGAAACTAAAATTTCTAGAGTTGAAACCGAAAAAAAACATGTTACCATTCTGTTTCTTTGGGAAATCAAATTTTTGCAAGACTCACCTCGAAAATAAGAACTTCCATGCTTCTAAATGATGAGCGAAGTGCCTCAAGGTAGCAGACCGTGCAAGACTAATATTGGCGCATGTGCACTTTGAAATACATTTATTTTACGAGTCGGCATAACGAACGTGCATGCGCGATTTAGAGATAAGTAACTATGCAGACCAGCAAAATAAAAATATTCATGAAAATTTTCAAAACTTTTACATAAATATGGTTAAAAACTATATGGGATCGGAAATTTGGAGAAAAAGTGTAAAAAGGTATTAAATCATTTTCTCGGACGATTTAAAAAAAAAAAAATAGGGCGCGATACACGTGCGCACAGGCATATGCTACTCGTGTGATCGTAGCATTTATCTTCAACTCTTCGCACTTGTCTACTTTTCCGCACTCGCTTCGCTCGTGCGTGACTTGTGCTTCCAGCCTTCGGCTCATACTACAAGTTTCACATACGTTGACAGTTGCTTATTTTGCGCACTTGTATCAGAAATAGCTATTCCGTGATTTAGGAATGTTAAGGCCAAAACATGCTCGAACGCAAAACTGAATGCGCGTCGGCGTAGGCGTTTGTGTCAGAATAAAAACTGTGTTGAACAGTGCTTCGGTTTATACTAGACAAACGCATTGCTGCCGCGCTCGCAAATATCCTAAATGGAAGGCTTTTCCCGTTTTCACCGTACTCCTCCACAGTGTGGCAAAATCAGTACCCATGAACAAATTGATTTTCGCAGTACAGTTTAGATCCGATTCAAAAGTTTCTCCTTTCAAATGAAAGATAATTAAAGTATGCATAGGGCTATCACATCTGGTTTTTGAAAAAATTATAGTAACTGTTTATTCAAGAAACAAAATGAAATTTTTTTCAGCTTTTGAAAAGTGCCGTTTTATATAAAATATTTAGATCCATTCCGAAACGCCTATAATTACTAAAGCAACTCTATCGAAAAATTTTTTTCAGTAGAGCGCAGAAGTCTAAAAATGTTTTTAATTTTTAGAAAGAAATAAGTGGATGAAAGAGATATTGTAGGGCTTGCCAGCGTTTAGTCATTGTTTTCACTAGATTTAAGAAATGTATGAGCTTGAAAAGTTGTTGAACTGAAATTAGAAAAGTTATTGAATACTTTGCTATTTTAAAAACAAATTTAATGAACAATTATGTGCATCATCTATTTTGGTTGAAGTAATAACTGCTTTTATAATGAAATCGAGCGAAAATTACTAGGGACTGGCACCATGCATTGGAATTTATAGGCATACTAACTTCATTTATTCAACGTAATCAACTGTAAATGACAAGTTTTCAAAATTCTCTATGGACCGAATCCATTTAAAATCATGCATGTCGGCGGGTCACATGTTCAGGATTGGCTTGCCAATGCAATATGATTTTTTACGTCAAAATAAGAAGAAACGTATTTTCTTAATTGACATAACGACATTTTTACATTTTTGACGAATATTTGAAAATTTCAAGGGTAAAATGAGTTTTTTGCAAATCTTACTTTGAAAATCGTGCCATTTTTGCAAGTTTGATGTATTGCGGTTTTCATTGTTTCTGTTTGTCCCGTTTTTCACATTCGTTCGAAATCAAAAAAAGAAAATTATAATAACAATGATAAAGTCATTTCGATTTTTTTAAAAGGAGGAAAAGAATTCTTCGTCAAAAACCCCACCTTTTTTCCCCTGAAATTTTCAGAAATAATAGGTACTGATATATCAATGTCCATAAATTTCCTGTTTAGTATTTTTTTGTTTTTCGGGAGAAAAAAAAATTATGTCATTGTTGTTATTATGATATGTTTATTATGTTGAGAAAAATTACGTTTTATTTTTTTAAGCCTTGCCCTTTCTTCAATTTTTGAGATTTTGAGGAATTTTTCTTCTTTTAAAAAATCGAAATAACTTTATTGTTCTTGCTATTTTTCAAATCTTGTTGTGGAATTCGGAAGATTGTAAAAAACTGAATAATCTGGCACAAGGAAAACCATAATATCTCAAGTTTGCAAAATGCCAAGGTTTTCAAAGTAAAATTTACAAAAAAGTCATTTTTCCTTTACAATATACAGTTTTTCTTGGGTTATACACTTATAAAGTAAGATTTCTTCGCCTTATCGCTTTTAACTCTTATTATGAGTGTTATTAAGGATTGTATCAACAGTATTTCTCTTATCAGGCATTTATGGACCAAAAATTACTTTCATTTTATAAATTAACTTACAATGCCTCAGGAATGACTATAAACAGTCTACCCATCCCGTATTATGACTAGATGTGACAGCAACGAGCCCTTAATAAGTAATGTTTAGATGCTTACAGGCATAAATATGATAATTCTCAATCTATAAATGTATAATAAGATAAAAATTGTTTATGAAATGTTGGTCGTTATCCATGCCTCGTACCGAAGTTAGAAAATTAGTTATTTACAAATTATTACGTTAAAAGATTTCAACAGATTTTAAAGATTTCAATAGAATTAAAGATATTCTCAAAAGCATCAAGGAATTTTAAGAGACTCGTAAGGATTTTCATGGATTTTAATGAAATTTCAAAAATTTTAGAGATATCAAGGGAATTCACAGATGTTTGCTGTGTAAAGTTTATGTGTGCAAAATAGTGAATAAGATACATATATTTTACCTGTGTCTTTAAAAATTCAGATATTCAGCTCCGATAAGTGAATCTCTGTAATTCACGTTGGCCTTTGTAATAGAGTTATCGGATTTCGCCCTTTTTATTTTACTATAGCCCAAAAATCAAGAAAATTAACGCATAATACCACAAATGACTAATAACGCTCATTTATGGATTTGGCGCGTAAAATCTAACCATAACCTCAAACAACAGACGCAGCAAACGTCATGAAAGTGAAAGTAAAAAATACCTGGTGGCGCTGGTATTATTTCCGGTAGTTTGAATAAAATTAATTTTTCAACTTATTTTTTAAATATTCTCTCTAGTCTATCTAAAAATAGATATTTATTATAGTGGTATACTATTATAAAATATCGTTTCTGATACAAATTTCTGTGAAGAAAAATATCTCTGAATTAGAGAAATTAATTTTACAGAAAATAAAACTAATTTTCAAATTTTATTTCAAAAAGATTCTAGTTGCAGGTACGAAAATTAATATTTTTTACTACAAAAAAAATACTATAAATTAGAAATTTCCAAACCTGTTGAGAGATTTTCAATCTAATCAACAGTAATCAAAAAGTACAGTGTTTATTTTATAGAAAATTTTACTAAAAATATCTACACTCTGTTCGGAAATAAAAATTTTCCATTCTTTTAAAACACTGTCGAAAAAATTGTTCCAATAAAAAATTAGTTCAAAAATATTCATAGCATCTATCTCTGTTTTAATTTATTCTTGGTCAAAATGGAAAAAATAGCTGCTTCTGCAAATTACACTTCAAGAAGCTCATATTTTTTCTTTGAGCTGTTAAATATTTGAAAAAAAAAACGAAAATAAAAATTTTAGGCCAAACAATGCATGATATGGAATATGAGTGAGGAAAAAAATGTTTCTTCTTGACAGCCCTACAAGATTGTTCCGACAACTTTTTGAATTTTCTTGAAAAATCTAAAATTCGAATTTTGAGCCAAATAACGCGAGATACGAAAAAAAGTCAAGATATCAAAATGGTTGCTTTTACGAAGACCAGTAAGCTTCCCTCTGAACACTTTTTGGTAGGAGGCATAGTTTGTTTTTTAAGTATGGAAAATTATATTGGAATTTCTTAAGGCCGATAGAGCTTTAAGTGAATCAATCTCCTCTTTCATCTGAAATCAAAAATAGATTTAGTAATTTGTTCATGAAGAACACATAACACCGAGTGCGACGACCAAATCGCGCGCCCTAGGTGCGCTCGAACGTGCGAGCGATGAGAATGCGACCGCGAAGGGGGCAGATCTTTCATTTTTGACCCACCCTAGTATATAGTAAAGTTGAGTAGTAGTACTTTATTTGTTCGAGAATCATCTGATTCATACAAATAGATTACAGTTCAATTCTAAAACTAGCTGTTATTCTAATTAATAAAAACAAAA
>JAUMHM010083652.1:0-13116 GCA_032362435.1 Melikaiella ostensackeni
TAGTGAAACGAGACCAGAACCAAACGAGTTACGCTTACCCCGAAAGGGATTTGGCTTAATGGTATAATAATAATAATGTATTCGCAGAAGTTTTTTTTCGTAATTTTTTATTGACTTCAAAAGGTTCGATGCAAATCAGTAAAAAATTGGCTGTTGTATGCAATCCATGTACGATAACTAGCGCTCTTTCGAGAAAAAATATTCACGTTTCTTCGGACGGGGGTAATTGACGAGAAGCAGGTTAGGGCACATATGAAAGGGACAGATGAAACATTAGGGGAAAAAATAAGATGCAGGAAGTAGAAAGAGGAGAAAAAGGGAGAGAATGAAGTAATAAGATGACTTCGCTCATCTTAAGAAGGTACAGCAAAGAAGGTTGGTAGGGGCATATAAGAATTAAGATAATAGGCATATAAGAGTTAGGAATGAAAAAGTTGTTGAGGGAAAAGGATTATGTGAGGGAAATGTATAAGAATATGGAAGGGATAGCTGAAACATATAAGCAGGTGATATGGGTAGGGTCTAAGGGAGAAATAAGTTATGGATATAGGAGTGAAGTTGGGTATGGTTAATGGAAGGAGAAAATGGGTTGGGAAGAATGGGGGAGGGAATAGGGAAATTTAAATTTATCACGGATTGGGTCTTGGATTTATATAACTTTCTCACTTCACCTTCACTGACACATTAATTTGTTTCAATTATTTATTCATAGTTCTCTTTAATTTTTTACAGTGAGTTGAAAGTGGGAGTGAAGTGAGAAAGTTACATAATCGACCCCCTGCATAAATAAAAATTTCGTCGTTTGGATTAGTAACACGTGACTTCTAGAATGTGAACACTAGGGACCATCTGAAGGAAATAGTAAAAAGAGCTGCCGCGGTAATGAGAAAGGTATGGGGTATCGGAAAGAAATTATTTAAAGATGATTTTAAAAGAAGAATAAGAATATATGAAGCACTAGTGGTAAGTTCAATGTCGTATGTATGGAGTAGAAGTATGGGGGTGAAAAAAGTGTACAAAAATGTATTAAATGGAATTTTTTTTAGGCAGATGCAGGCCGTGATATATCATGTTAAAAGAAGTAGATAGAGAGGAAATAAAAATAAAAACAGGAAATGAGACGTGTAAATATAAGGAAAAAGTATTAGAAATTGGGGGTAGAAAGATAGTCAAAACTTGCTTAGAGGAGAGAGAATTAGGAATAGGGGGAAGAAAGGAAATGGAAGAAAGAGAAAGGTACTTGAATAGGTTGGATGGTCTAAGGAATTAGTGAGAAGAATACACAAAAAGAGTATAAAAATAAAGCATGAGCTTATAGAAGAAGATAGGAAAGTCCTAAAGCATGGAATAGAAAGTAAAATAACCGAGGCGAGGTATAATTGAAAATATAATTAGATAAGTGTAGAGGGAGTAGCAAAATATTTGGAGAAAATAGAAGATCCTGTATGAAAATGAAAAGAGAGATGTGGTGGATTGGCTGAGGGAATTGCAAAGGAAGAAGGATAGAAGACGGAAGAAGGAGAAGAGAAGAAGTAGTTTTGTCGGTAAAAGAAATTAAGAGAAATGTAAAATGGATAATTTGTGTAATGAAAAGATGTATGAACAAAATGCGGAAATGAAGAAAAGCGAGCAATAATCACGAGGCATATGCCAAAAAGGATAAGTTGAGGCGAAGAGTTAAGGCGAAGATAGGAATGCGAAGCGTAGGTTAAGTTAATGCGTTAAGCTATTAAGTTAAAGCGATAGGTTAAGGCGACTGGTTAAGGCGACAGGTTAAAGCGATTAGTTAGGGCGGCAGTTTAAGGCGATTAGTTAAGGCTTTAAGTTAAGGAGAGTAATATGTAAGAGGAAAGACCAGATAATGAGTACAGGCGAGAAGTGCATGTGAATAAGGCTGGAAGAATGTAAAAATATGTAACCAGTGATGTAGCGGACATAGTCCACATTTTCTGGGCTCGAGTGGTCGAAAAAAAAACATTTTATTTTTATCATTATTATATGAGGTAAATTTTTTTTACAGATTTTAAATGAGGCTCGTTTTAGAAAACCGGGTTCCTGAGATGAGTCATTTGACATATTTTTTTCAACATCAACATTTATTGCCTTATGAATATTTTTTGAAGTTGTATGAATATGAATTTGATGAAAAAAAACTTTATTGTTAGCAATTGCTTCTATTTCTCAGGTGTGCAAAACTCGGCCGGTGCACAAATTCCTTATCTAGTAAGGTGCGCATGAGCGTCCGTTGTACTGATGCGGAAAATATATAAGAATGAAAGTGCGCATGCGCCAATATTATTACTCGCACTGTAGGCAGGAATGAGTCACATTGCATATAATTTAGGTGCATGCAGAGTTCAACTTTCAAGGTGGGTGTTGCAAAAAATATAACACTAACTTGAAATTTGTGTTTTTTTAATTTTTTCCGTGCATAACTTTATAGATTTTTACATATCTAAATCTCACGTTTTTCACAAGAAATAGACAGACATTAGCCGTCCAACTAAAGCCCACTTTTCTCAATTACCCCGAATACCCTTCTCTCGAAAAGCCTGCAGGTAACGTCTGACGTTCTCAATCCTGTGCTAGATCCATTCTTTGACTTCGCCTTTTTTATTGAATCGATTCACGTGGATCCGATTCAAGGTCAATTGAAAGATCGATTTCTTTGGAAGAACTGAACATCCCCAAAATATAATGAGAGGTTTTCATTAAAAGTTTCCTTGCACATTAATTCCACCGCGTGAGAAAGCAACGCGCGCATTATTATCCAAGTGATGTCCTAGAGAGAGAGGCTGAAGTATTGTTTCCAAAGGCCCTCCTACTGGTCTTGTTACTGAACAGTGGTATATTTGAGGACCATTAGGCCCATCGATATTGTGACGTTCATTATAAGCTTCGTTGGGTTGGAGACGTGCATAGAAAATATTGTTATTATTGAGTCGTATAGTAACCTGCCCATATTGATTATTCTCTTCTGGAACTGCTTCAACATTTTCGAGAAGTCCAAAAAGAAGATAGTCATGTACACGGATGCCGCCTAACATTTTTTGTATATAAACGCGGCTTCCTTGAGGCATATTAAAAGGATGGGGCTGCATTGGAATTACTAGTGGTGGTTGAAGAGGACGGGCCCATGCATCGTCCGCTGTAAAAAAATGACATGGAGATCATGGGGGGATCAGATATTTAGCTTCAGACAGATCATAGAAAAATGTTTGAGAGTAAACAAAAAGGTTTTTAGATTTCGTGGAATCTCAATACTTTCGGATAATTGAAATGAGAATAAAATTCACGATGAGTATTTGATTTCTACTATTAAAGTTGCGGCAAAATAAAATAAACTACTCAAAGATTTTACTTTTTGAAGAAAATAGGTTCAGAGATTTACGTACATCAATTTAAAGGTTTTCTACATTTGATAGAGACTGTTTTCGTCGCCATTATTCTGAAGTGTAAACATGTGGCTATAATCTGAATGCATCCATTTCAAGAAAATCCATGTCGAAGTCGGTACGTAACTTAAATACGGTTAAAAAAGGACATTTTTGAGATTGGATGCAAATATTCAAAACTTTTGGAAATTTATGGAGGTTTTCAGAAATTCACGGAAATGCTTGAAACTCTTGGAAATTTATGAAAATTTATGAAAGTGTTTGTAGCTTTTGGAAATCTGTGTAACTTTTGGAGGGTAATGGAAATCTATGGAAGCTTCAAAGCTGTTAAGTTTTATTCCGGTATGAGAATTCTTATATTTCTGGAGTAATGAATGGTGATTTTCACATCTTAAGGACCAAACAGCAGGAGGCTGGTACCTCGGATGCTAGAGGTGTAAATGATCTTAAGGAAAGATAATTGCGCGATATAATCTGCGTAATTGCGAAAAAATTTGATAACAGTATTCTTTATTTAATACTATGAATGCCATGTAAATTTTTCGGAAAAATGAGTACATATATCGTTAACCGGTAGCTATCTTAAATTTTTTGAAAATTTTGGCTATCACCTACTACTGAAGAGTTTCTGAAAATAAATTTGCTTAACTTAACAAGTTCGAGCGGCTTTGTTCGGAAAATGGGGAAATAAATATTTTTCTAATAATCTAAACAGCCGTTGTTTCGGGTTTTTCCCAAATTTTTAATTCTCAATGTTAGCACTTGCCTTGCAACCATTAACTAGATATTTTCACAAACTTTAGGTTCTTTTTCTTGGTAACTTTACAAAATACCATATTTGGTCATCCTTCAAGAATCGACAAATTTTGAAAATTCCGAAAATGTTCATTTATACTTTTCACTATTTCGGAGAAATTAAGACAAAATCCACAAGAATTAAGGGAGAAGGAATCCAGAGAAGTCGGAGAATTCAGAAAACTCAAAGGAACTCAAAAGAATTAAAAATTATTCTAAACAATATACTCAAGCGGAGAGTATAAATTGCTAAACCTATCTAACTAGAATATTGCGATAATCGTCATTTTTATTCCCATATGTTGCAAGAATTCAATCTGGCAACGAGGCACTGTATGAAAATTTTAATTGAAAAAATTCTTTGAAAATAATTTTTAATTATAAATTTTGTATTGTATATTTGGAAGTGAAATTCAAAATTCATATTGATTTTAAATGTAAAGAGCATATTAAACAATCACAAGGCGCCATCATCTACTTTTCGACAAAAATTAGGAAGATGTGAAAAAATTTAGTGCCACCTTAGGACATTTTCAAATTAATGTTGTTGAAAAATTGCAAAATACTTCCACACTTTTATGAACTAGAACATTGCGGTAATCGTCATATTTTTATTTCCATATGCTACAAGATTTGAATCTGGCAACGTTGCACTAAATGAATACAAGTTTTTTATTATAAATTTTATATTGCTCTCGGGCCGCGGTTTATTGTCCACATTTTGAGAATATTTAATATTTCTTATTAATATTAATATTATATTAAATCATGTTAAGTAAACTTACTTGCAAAATTCAACAAAGCCACGCAGGCAAATAAAAGAATAAGGATCTCCATTGTCTAGATACGAGTACGGACAATGACAGAATACTCAAGATTAATTTTTAAAGAATTTTGTGAAGAGCGACTAATTATATATACTGTAAAAACTCGAGATCTCTTTTTTACGCCATCATTGTTTGCGTTTTCTGTTTTAGAATAGAATACTCCATTCTGCTATTTCAAATGTTAAATAAATGATGATGGGGTCTCACCAATGGTCTCATTTTATTACCACTCAAGACTGTTTTGTTCTGAGTATTATTTTGATACCTGCAATTAGCCCTGAACTACTTCCATCTTTCTATAGTGTAGATAGAATTTTTTAAGTCCGCTAAATTTGTTGCTCATAAAATCTTCAGAAATGTTTTAGTACATAAATTCATTTTTTATCTGGACTAAATTGCAGAGTTTATAAAGTATCATTTGCTTATCAAGAAAAAGTGACTTTTAATAAAATTATTTAAGCTTATGACTCACTCATTTTGTACAAAACACAATGGGCTGAGAGACACCGAAAACTGGCAAAGAACCAAATTTAAACTTTTTGGTGAAAGACTTATTTTTCATAACGTAGATGAGTTAAAGCAACTTTTTTCCGAATTTCATGATCTTTCAACAAGTCCTTCTTATTTCAGGACGCTATAAATAAAGAAATTTTTTTTATTTCAGTTTTTCAAGAAACTTGTTCAAGAAACTTGTTCATAAGAGTATAAATTTAGATGTTACAATTTTTTTCGAAGTGTCTCATCATCCCGAAATTCGGAACGAATACCGGGTTTGATTTTCTTCATACTGTAACTCGCTGCGGTCCAGTGTCTAAAGCAACTTACTCGTAGCGCTGCCGTCCTGTGTTCGCGTACTCGTGCTTTTTTATTTTCTTCTATTTTGAAAAATTCGCTGGAAATTTAAAAAAATGATAAAAGTATCATTAAAAAATATTCTAAAAGTAGCCTAAAAATCATCCCTGTTACTGGTCACAGAAATAATGTAGGGCACATCCCTACCCCTTTCCAGCGTCTTGTGAGGCGGAAGGGCACCTCTGTGACTGGTCAGAGAAATAATGTAGGTCACATCCCTACCCCTTTCCAACGTAATGTGAGGGCGGAAAATCACCCCTGTGACTGATCACGAAAATAATATAGCTTCCAACCCTACTCCTCTACAAGGTCTCGTGGGGGCGGCTAGGCTGTCCTATCACAGGACACAGGAATAATGTTTGAAATATAAGTATGTATTTAAATCGTTTTTCTCGTTACAAATCCCCTATCGGAATGAACATTAAGAAAAAGAAAAGAGATTCGATTGAAAGTAATTCCTATTTTGTGTATGTTTCATTATTTACTATTTTCTTCAAAAATCTGCAGCTGAACATGAAGGATTAGGGAAATTTTATATTAAAATAAATGAGATCATAAAAACGCATTTTTTCGTAAAAACTAGTCAAATGTGTGAAAAATGCTAATCATCCCGAAATTCGGGACGACTAGGCGCAGCCTTTTTTTCTCATTTGAATAGTCATAAACTAATACGATGCGAATAAGTAATACTAATATTAGCTTGGTTTTGATTTCCCTCATTTTATATTTATGCATTTTAAAAATTTACAACATAGACATTGTTTTACATTCTCATCAGAGAAGGAATTAGATTTGTGTAAAATTTGACCCCTCCCTCCCGTTTTTGTCAAATGACCACGTTTTGAGACCCTCTGAACCCGAAAAACAGGTTTTTACTAATGTGTCTGTCTGTATGGATGTATGTATGTCTGTCTGTGAGCACGATAACTTTTGAAAGAATGAATCTATTGGATTGGCCTTTGTTACAATCTTTTAGTATCAAAACTGAAGGTCAAGTTCGTTAGCCAGCCATTTTGGATAAAAATTTAAAAACTTAGACTATTTTCAAAACTTGTGAGACCATTTTTTTCAAGATTTAAAAATTCTATGCAAGACTATTCGTAGTGCTCAGAAAGTCAAACAATTTATCTCAATGACTTTTTTCCATATAAAAATTATTAATGTTATAGCATTTTCAAAATTCAAAAAAGAAACGAAAATGAAAATTTCAAGCCAAACAATGCACGATATGAAAAAAAGTCAAGTGCAGAAAAACGTTGCTTTTTAAAAGCCCCACAAGATTGTCATAACAACTTTTTGAATTTACTTAAAAAATCGAAAATTCAAATTTCGAGCCAAATAACGCGAGATACTAAAAAAAGTTGAGATACCAAAATTGTTGCTTCTACGACGACCTGTAAACTTTCCCTTCAACGGTTCTGGTTTTAACCACCGAAAAATATACTGCAAAATCAAAAATCCTATTTTGCGGTAAAAATATGAAAGATACGAAAAAAACGAACATATAAAAGTTATTTATACAAAAATGATTTACAACTTTGTTCTCGACTTATTTTTTATAAAACGCGTAGTTTTTGTTTTAATCGTGAAAAATGAAATTTAAAATTAAAAAATTGAATTTTTGGAAAAACGACACAAGATACAATTAAATGTTTGATAACAAAATTATTCACCTAAAAAAGGTCTACAAATTTCTTTCTGACGATTTTTTGATAAAGCGCGTACTTTTCATTTTAATTGTGAAAAATAAGACTAAAAATAAAAAAATTATAATTTTTGGAAAAGCGACACAAGATACAAAAAAATGTTCCATAACAAAATTATTTCTTATGATCATTTTTTGATATGACGTGTACTTTTAGTTTCAATCATAAAGCATAACACTAAAAATAAAGAAGTATATTTCTGGAAATACGACACAAGATACAATAAAATGTTACGCGTTGAAATTATGCACATAAAAAAATTCTAAAAACTTCTACCTGACTATTTGTTCATGAAATGCATAATTGTTGTTTTAATCGTGAAAAATAACATTAGAAAAAAATTTTAGTTTATGAAAAAGCGACACAAGAAATAATAAAATGTTCAACGACAAAATTTTTTTGCCTAAAACAGTTTTCAGGGTGGCCACTCGAGATTCTTTGAATTTGAAAGTTCTTGAAGTTGTTTCTCTTCAATTTTAGGGACCAAAAAAAAAGGTTTAGTTCGGTAACCAGCCTTCTTTACCAACGATTCTGCGTTTAAAAAATACTAAATATAAAAAATTTCGTTTCGCGGTCAAAGTATGCAAGATACGAAAAAAAAAAATAATAGAAAAATATTGTTCACACAAAGAGATCTACAAATTTGTTACTATTTATTTTTTGATGGGACGCGTAGTTTTTGTTTTAATCTTAAAAATAACATTAACAACAAAAAAAATTAAATTTTTGGAACAGCGACACAAGAAACAATAAAATGTTGAATAACAAAATTTTTCGCCTGAATTATATCTATAAATTTACTTTGAATAATTTTTTGATGAGACGCGTAGTATTTGTTTTGATCTTGAAAAATAACATTAAAAATAAAGAAATTATTTTTTTGGGAAAACGACTCAAAATACAATAAAGTGTTGAACAGCAAAATTTTTCGCCTACAACAGATCTCAGGGTGGCCACTCCAGACTCTTTGAAATTGAAAGATGTTGAAGTTTTATATTTTTTATGTTATGAATGTTAACGCCTTCACAATTATATAGTATAAATGTATACAATCTTCAAATCGAGAGCATTTAGAATTGCGCCATTCTAAAGGAAAAACCATCAAATCTAAACCATTTCTATTTCAAAGTCTTCTAACAGAAGAAATTGAACATTTTTAAAACAAATTTATTTGAAAAAAATGTCAAAATCGAAAAATGCTACGATTAAAAAAAAAACTATACATCTCATCAAAAAATGGTGTTAAGAAAATTTATGGATCTTTTAGAAATAAACAAGTCTATTTCTCAAAATTTTACCATATCTTGCACAATTTGGCTGGAAAATAAAATTTTTATATAAAAACATACGTTACTTAATTTTCAGAGCCTTAGGGATTTAAAATTTAAAGTAGGAAAATTAGAATTTTAGCTCCACCTTGAAATTGAAATATTTCTAAAAGATTCCATGTTGCTCCTAAAAAGTTGTAAATCTTCAAGAAATGGGTATAGTAACTACGTACAGCTAAAGAAACACTCTTTTAAGGAAAATTATTAAATTATTATTTATTATATAATTATATAATATAATATTATTATTCATTATATTATTACATAATTTATTAAATTATATAATTATTATTAAATCATTAAATTATTTTAAGGAATATTATAAGATAGTGAAATAGATCTTATTATTAAACTTCTTTATATTTTTCTCATTTCGTTTTATTATATCACGTGATAGAGCAATGTTACATGCGCGCTATAACGCGCATATCATGCTTGTTGAAGGAATAATAAAAAATTCAATTATTTATAAAATATATTATTTATTACATTCACATCAGAGAAGGTATTAGATTTATGTAAAATTTGACCCCCCCCCCCATCCGTTTTTGTCAAATGTCCAAGTTTTGAGACCCTCTCAACCCGAAAAACAGGTTTTTACGAATTTGTCTGCCTGCCTGTATGCATGTATGTATGTATGTATGTATGTATGTTTGTATGTATGTATGTCTATACCACTGCGAGCACGATAACTTTTAAAAAAATGAATCTATTGGATTGGCCTTTGGTACACTCTTTTAGTGTCGAAAACTGAAGGTCAAGTTCGTTAGCCAGCAATTTTGGATAAAAAATAAAAAAATTAGACCATTGTCAAAATTTTTGAGACCATTTTTTTTTAAATTTGAAAATTATATGTATGGTTATTCATAGTACTCAAAAAGTCGAACAATTTATTCTCATGACTTTTTTCGTTAAAAAAATTATGAGAGTTATAGCATTTTCAAAATTCAAAAAAAGAAAATAAAATAAAAATTTGACGCCAAACAATGCACGATATGAAAAAAAGTCAAGAGAAGAAAAACGATGCTTTTTGAAACCCCTACAAGATTGTCATAATGACATTTTGAATTTTTTTGAAAAATTGAAAATTCAAATTCTGAGCCACATAACGCGAGATACGAAAAAAAGTTAGGATATAAAAATTGTTGCTTGTAAGAAGACTCATAAACTTTCTCTTCAATATTTTTTGGTAGGAGGCATAGTTTGTTTTTTTAGTATGGAAAATGATATTGGAATATTTTTATTTCTATTTTTAAGCTAAACGACGCGGGATAAGAAAAAAAGTCAGGAGAGTAGAATTTGTGCTTTTGAAAAGTCAAATAAAATCGCTGTCCACATGTTTCGGAGCGCGAAGCGCGACGATCGAATCGCGTGCCCAAGACGCCCTCAAACTTGCAAGCGAAGCGGACTGCGCGTAAGGCGCGCGATAAGAATATGCCCGCGAAGCGGGCAGATTTTTAATCCGAAGTTTCTCGAGGTTTCACGTCGTATCTAAAGTTTCATGGTTCTAAAATTAAGCGTGCACATGCACGGTGCAAGGACCATTGCTCGCATTAGATGAACCGCACGGTTCCGTTGAAATGTCCAACCGAAAGGTGCGAACACCAAAAATATTTTTCTCGATTTTGTATCTGGGATGTCTTACATTTATTTACTTAAAAAAAATTTTCGCCAGAGCCGCTTTGGAAAAAATCCATGATTGATTTTTAAAAATCGAAATTTCCAGTTTTTTCGAAAACACAGCGAGATATGAAAAGATTTTACGAAAAACGGCTTCGGTGAAGGTTTTGTTCTTTATCAGAAAACAGTTGAAAGACTTACCAGATACAAAATCAAGAAAAATATTCTTAGTGTTCGCAACTTTTTTGTTGATGTCATTTCAGTGGAACCGCGACCATGCTCACTCGTCTTCCATTCGTACATATGTCAGAATTTAGTGCTGAAAACGCATTGTTTAAAAGTTATATCAGTTACTGATAATAAGTCTGTTTATTTTATTCCATATTTTGAATATATTTATTGAACATAAATAATATATATCGTATCCTATAATATATGTCTCTTAGACATATTCCAATTGACCGACAGAGGGAGAGTTTGAAGACCACGCAGATTATTGATGAGAAGCTAGGAAACTCATTTCAAAAAGCACCCCGAATTGTAAGACACTAGGGGACTCATTGCTAAAGCACCCAGAAATAAGGGCTCCAGCATAGCACTGCAATCTGCGCGTAGTAAATCCTGAATACCACAATTTTTGAAATAATAACTCTCAATATCAAATGCTGAATCAGTGATTTAAAAAACCCCTTTCACCAAGTTTTAGGCAAATCTGTAAACATTTGGAAATTTTGCCGAACATATTGGATCCACCATATTGAATTTGTAACATTTGACGTCAAAGTCGAAATGAGCGACCTCAAAACCCCATTGTACTAAGTTTTAGGCAAATCTGTGAACATTTGGAAATTCTTGATGCATTTTGAATGTTTAAGTTTTAACGTCAAACTCAAAATAAGCGACCTTAAAAACCTCCTTGTACCAAGTTTTAGACAAATCTGTAAAAATTATAACATTTTGGCCGCCATATTGGATCCGCTATCTTTAATTTGTAACTTCTTACGTCAAAATCGAAACTAACGACCTTATAAACCATCATGTACCAAGTTTTAGGCAAACCTATAATAAAAAATTAATTTTGGCCACCATATTGGATCCGCCATTTCAAATTTGTATCTTTTGACACAAAAATCAAAAAAAGCGACCCTAAAAACCCCCCTGTACAAAGTTTCAGGTAAGTCTGTAGAAATTTAAAAATTTTGTCCGCCATATTAGATCCGCCATTTTGAATTTGTAACATTCGACGTCAAAACTGAAATCAGCGACCTCAAAAACCCTGTTATACTAAGTTATACTAAGGAGAAATACCGAAGGAAATTTTTCCAAGGCCTGAAGAAGAACACATCGAGAGGTTGAATCTTCAATGTTGTTCCTGCGGGAATAGTGTGAACTTTGAGATATTCTTTTGATTTCATGTTTGGTTCGTTGGTTATTCCCGGGTTCGGCGAAGAGCGAGGTGCGAATTTGCTGACACCGACTCTGGATCCGCCATCTTGAATTTTGTGACTTCGATCTCAAATTTACATTTAGCAACATCGAAAACTCCTTAGAAACTTTTTGGCTTTCAAATTACATGATTGATTCCAGTTCAAACGAAAAAACCACCCTTCACGCTTAAAGTGTAGGTGTCATTTTTAGTCCGCCATCTTGAATTTTGCAATTTTGACCTCAAATTTGGATTCAGCAATATCGGAAACCCCTAAGAAGCAAGGAAAGAGAATTCTGCCTCGTCTCTTCCTCAACTAAGAAATAATCAAGGTGTTAGGAATAATGGAAGATGGGATGGCTCCTAGTTTAGATGAAATTTCAAATGAAGTCTGGAGATATGGAAGGGGAGATCTAAAAGAATGGGCATGAATAATGTGCAATAGATTAAACTGATGGGTGGCCAGAGTTGTGGAAACAAGGGTTAGTGCTTCCGATAGTGATAAAAGGCAAAGGGGCGGAGGTTTATAAGGGAGTAATGCTATTGCCAACATTGCATGAGTTACATATAATTTCTTATCGGGAGCTTAAAGAAAGTATTTGAGAAAAAAAGATAGTGCCACCGAATCAGACAAAGTTTCGGAAAGAAATAGGTGCGATGGACAACATACATGTTCTGAATTATTTGGTAAATAAGAGGTATAGAAGAGAGAAAGGGGGAATAATAGAACTATTCGTGGATGCAAAGGCGGCGTTTGACTCGTAGAAGCGAGACGCGATAGAAAAAAGTTATAGTAAAAAAGGGGATAAGAGAGGGTTTAATAAGGAGAGTATTAGAAACTTTTCGAGAGACAAAAAGCAGGGTAAAGGTAGCAGAGCAAGACGGGAATAGTTTCTGGTTGGTGAGAGGAGTAAGAGTTGTCCTCTGAGCCTAATCCTAATTAATATAGTAGTATAGTAGTATAGTATATTCATTGCCTCTCAGAATACAGGTTCTATGGCAAGGGGGGCCAAAATTACATTAGAAAGTAATAGTAAGGCTAGTGTAAACATATATACCTGTATATATATATATATATATATATATATATATATATATACATTCGCTTCGGTTCGGTTCCTTTGTATTCTAACCGAATGGCCTCTCAAAAAGCCACTCAAACAGACA
>JAUMHM010083653.1:0-13116 GCA_032362435.1 Melikaiella ostensackeni
AGAACGATGTAACTGGATTCAACAAAAAAATAAATAAAAGAAGCATTGCTTACGTCGATGTTCCGACAGTAATAAGATCCATCAAGATGTGCAATACAGATGAGCAAGGTATTGAAGGAATCTGATGTACTTCTTCTCGGCGAAGTTTAGAGATCCAAAAAGACGCTAGCGAAGAAGCATGCTCCAGTGAATCTGACAATGACGACGAATATGTAGAAAGTAAAAAAAGAAACCACAACTGTTTTCCGAAGGAGAATTGAACGATCTTATCTGACATTTAGGATTATCCAAAGAAACGAGTGAATACTTGGTATTATAATCAAAAAGAAAAACTTGATGGAGAAAATTTTAAAAGCCACTAACTATAGGAATGAAGAAAGAGATTCGAAGAAGTATTCCACAAAAGAAAAAGAGCCTTCGTTAGTTTACTGTCACGATATAAATGGATTGATGGATGATTTAAAACCAGGGATTTACACAGCCATCGTATGGAGACTATTCATCGATTCCTGTAAGAGAAGTTCAAAAGCTGTTTTGCTTTACAATACGAATGTCTTTGCTCCCATACCGGTAGCACATTCGACTGTGTTGAAAGAGAATTACGAGAATATAGAGTTGGTATTGGATAAATTGAAATATTTAGAACATAATTGGCGGATATGTGAGGATTTTAAAATATTCGGGATAATTCTGGGTCAGCAATCAGGTGACGTTGAACACCAATGTTTCCTATGCTTATGGGATAGCAGGGACCAACCTTATCATTATGAAGAGATTGATTGGCCAGCCAGAGAAACTTTTGATCCAGAATCAGAGAACATTATTAACCTCCCAATAGTGGATCCGGCGAGAGTTTTACTGCCACGTCCGCATATGAAACTGTGCATGGTGAAGCAGTTCGTATCAGCTTCAGAAGAAGAAGATAGCTGTTTTATATATCTTCAAGGACAATTTCCAGAACTATCGGATGCAAAACCAAAAGCAGGATTATTCAATGGACCTCAAATCCGGAAAATGTGTAGGGATTAGAATTTCGTCACAACTATGAAAAAAGTGCAAAAAGCAGCTTGGTTAAGCCTCAAGAAAGTTGTTGAAAACTTTTTAGGGAACCACAAGAGTGATCATGACAAAAGAATTGTGAGAAATATGACACAGAACTTCGGTAAAATGGGACGTACTATGAGCTTGAAGGTACATGTATTAAATTCCCATATTGACTATTTTCCAATGAATTTGGGTGATTACAGTGAAAAGCATGGAGAAAGATTTCATCAAGATATTAAAGAGATGGAACGTCGCTACCAAGAGAGGTGGGATATAAACATGATGGCAGACTTTTGTTAAACATTGAAGAAAGAACATACACAGAAAGGAGTTAAAAGGAAGCGGATTCCATTACGAGTATGTCGATCTTTCGAAGATAAAAGGGTGCGATACTCAAGAAGGGCGTGACAAGTTCTTTTTTGTGGAGCTGTGTTATCGGCAGTGTACGAGCTATTACTAGGAGTAAAAATGTAACAAATGAATGCAAAATTTCTTGCACCCACTGTGCTGTATGGTAGCGAGACCTGAACGTATCAAAAAAAGGATAGGAATGAAATGAACGCGGTTGGCATGCAGTTCCTGTGGAATATGTGTGGTAAAACGCTCATTGACAAGGTCGGTGACGAGTGGGTTCTTAAAGAGTGTGGTGTAGAAGAAAGATTGTTTGTGAAGTGTGAAAGAAATTTGCTGAGATGGTTTGGTCATGTTGAGAGAATGAATAAAGAACGTTTAATGAATTGAGTGTTTTTAGGTAAAGTAAGTGGTAGCGTAGCCAGAGGTAGACCGAAGAAAGAATGGTTGGAATCTATGAAAAAGACTTCAAAGCGAAGGGATATAAAGAGTCGTAGAAACACAAAAGCTTGCATGAAATGATGTGCAAAGGAACCAAATATATATGAAAAGATCGGGATATATGGAGGACAATTCTTTATAAGAAGAAGAGTGATGCCTGAAACGAAAAACTTTGGTTACTGATGGGCCCGCGTGAAGAGATTTTCTTAGTGAATTAGTATAATAGCTTTGCGAAGCTCTTCACTTGGGGCGATTGCTAGAGAGATTGATCAGCGACCCATATCAGAGCGGTGTCGTGGCACGAGTGTGTACTTTAAATGAACAACACGCGACTTCCAGAATGTACATGATTCGTTTTCTTGAATTTTGGCATAATATCTTTTGGTGATATATGAAAAGACTCTCTCAGCTGGCTTCCGACTTCAAAAATGATGTAATTATTTGCTTTTTTATACGCTGTTATGACATTTTGACTTCGTTATTGTATGTTTGACACTGCTATACTTTTTTCAGTTATGTTCTTTTTTCCGATTGTTATTAAATTTATTTTCATGGTATATTGATCTTTTGTTTATGACATTATTGATGAAATCAAGAGGGTACTTGTTTTTCAGTAAGATCTCTGTAACTTTATGACAGTTCAAGACCAAATAAAAAATAATCGATCTAGCCCTCTTTGAAAAAAAAATCGATTATTATTGTTTTCTAATCAGTCGCTCACAAAGTCAAACTTGTTAATATTAGGCCTTACCAGTCATATCTTTAGCTTAGGCTTGTGATTAGGTTACATAAATTCTATAAATTGTTCTTAGTAAAAAATTATAAATTTGATAGTATTTAATATATCATATTATTTTGAACCTATATTAAGAATATGAATTATAAGGCCCAATATTGACAAGTTCTACTTTATAAACGACTTATTGGCAAATAATAATTACAACTCAAACTTACGAGCTGCAAGAATTGCATTGAAATTCAAAGCTGACGATTTTTTCATTTGAAGGAATCAAAATTGAACCCCAAACTGAAGCTTCCAAAAGTGAACTCTTCTGAATTTTCAACCATCTAACTTTTTCAAATTAAAGCTTAAAAGATCTGTCATACAAAAACTTTTTATTGAATCGCTTAATAGTAATGAGCAAGTCCTAAAATAGAAACCTTCAAATTTCAATAGGATTTATTCCAAGCGCTTCAAAACAAACATCATCTTAGAATGAAACATTCAAAATGGTGAAGTATGAATTTCAGAAACTTCAATTATTACTAGCTATCATCTAATAGTGTTACAAATTTTAATTAAGAAAGTGAAAATTAACGACACGTTTCTGTTTATTCTTTGTCTGTATATATGTCGCGTGATATTGAGCAACAGATTGACACAGTATTATCCTCATGTCTCTCTGGATCTGCAATCTACATTCTGCATGCATCAGTTAAAATTTTAGAATTATAATTATAAATTAAAAACTCAAAATGCCTTTTGTCAGTCGCATATTGGACGACACGACAAAATACACACGTTTTACACGCAAGTTTATTCCTGACGCGTTTATAATCACAAAATGATTTATGTTCATTCAAGTCGCCTCTCGTATTCGGAGTCAATTTTTCAAGATTTGTCACGAGACGAAGATGTACAGTTAATTTTCGAGAATAAGTATAATTTTCATTGGAAAAAATGTAAAGCGTTACCCTGACGACACTTTTTCAGGATTTTCTTCATTTTTAAATTTTTATTGAAGCAATCGTCAATCTACAAAATTATTTGTAATATCATTTAAGGAAGCAGCCGTACTGGTACTATAGTTTTAGATGCTAAAATATCCTGAGAGTTATTGAAAAATATATTTTCGAAGTAAGTAATATGACCTTGATTTAGAAGTTGAGTGATTTCAACTACGTACCCTTGAACTAACTGATTACTATGAATTTATGGACTTTTCAAAGTAAATGGTGGCTAAGAAAAAAGATCAAGATGTGAAAATAAAAATTTTTTGTAGAAAAAATAAAGATCGTTTAAGAGTATTAATAAATTCTTATGAACGTGAGGTTTAGATCGTTAAGTTTGCAAGAAATAATTTTATTGGTTCTTTATGATGAAATGAAGTCAATTATTTCTTAAATTTTTGCTGATGTAATTAGCAATGTACTTGAAATTATAGATATGTATTATATTATCAAATATACTTACCAATATAATGGGGGAAAAGTGCTAAAGCAAAGACCAAAGTTCCGATAATGATTTTCATTCTCTCTAACTGAAAGATACCGCTTCATACAAAATTTTGCAAATAATTTCGCCAAGGAATATTCTACAAGATATTAGTATATATATACTAGTCGTTATCTTATTTATCATTCTAAACAAATGAAAATGTCATCAAATATTAAAATACATGAGAAAGACAATACAAAATCATTAACCTTGTATTACAAGCCCACAAAAACCACTCCACCTGTCGTGTGTCTCATTTGCGTCATTTGTATGTGAAGCTTATCGTCTGCTCTTTTCATACAACCTTTTAAAAATAACTTTGCATACAAAATTGTGTTTATCTTTGAAGCTCTAAAACATTCACGTCCCTGAATTTTTATTTTCTAATATTCAAAACATAAAGTATTTAGAGATCCATAATGACGAATTTTTAAAATTAGGAGTTCTAAATTTTTTGAAATGAGTTAAATAATTTGAGAAGTGATTTCTTCTTGTTGATAAAATAGGTTTCAAAAAATGCTTACTTTTGTTATCATAATATTTTCGTAGATGCCAATTTTTACGTATGTGGAAATTTCAACTGTTTCCATAAATATTATTAGTCACATATCGTTGAATTTTGAATAATAATATTTTCTAAATTAAAAATTTAAAATTGTTCATGTTTGAACAAATTACATGTACAATTGATAATTTAGAAATTCAGGGGCGTCAACCTGACCTAATTTTTTAAAATTATGTTCAAACAGGCCAAATTCTTGAGTACATATAGCATTTGTTAACTCATGATATAGATCTTAGTTATTTTAAACTTATAATTAATCACATATGCCATAATTTGTAGACAAATTTTCCTATTTGTATAAAACTCATATTTCAGGGGTTTTTCGAGTCACAAATCAAAAATATTGTATCAAAGATTCGGAAAAGCGGATCCAAAATGGTGACCAGCATAACTGTGAAAATTATGTGATTTGTATAAAACTCATTCTTAAAGGTCTTTTTTTTGTCACAAATCCTAAATCAAGAAACTCAACGCGGAAGATGAATCAATTCTATAGCAAAGTTGGAAAACTGGGGTCCTTTCAACCCCACCAGGTCTCAGTTTGCTCCTCACCTCAAAAAACAGCTAGAAATGAATTTGGTGAGTGAAACCTTCAGGGCAAGTGCATCTTTATATTTTTGGGGTCGCTGAATCCGAATTTGGCGTACGCCTACTCCCATCAGATCACCGTTCGATCTTACTTCCAAAAATGTCTCAAAAATACTGAAATAACCCATTTTGGTGTTGAAATTCAACCCGTTGAGACTAAAACCCCCGGAAAAAGGTGCTCTCTTCTTTGTGAGTTCGTTGAATCCGAATCAAGTATTTGTCATAATCCATCAGGTAACCGGTCGACCCTAACTTAAAAAAATTACTTAGAAACACTGAAGTTACCCATTTTGGTGCTCAAGCTTAGGACATGGTGACTGAAATCTTTGGAAAAAGGGTGCTTTCGTGTTTATACGGTTACTGAATGTAAACTCGGTATCTCTTCTTTAGCAGAAGCTAAAGACGATGACAACTGCCCTGAGAGGGGATGTATAGAATGACTCGCACTTCAGGCGGCTAACGTAACGAAGGAAGCGACGGCACGCTGTCCTGCAGGGGAGCATTAGGATGTTCGGATGAAGCCATAGTGTGTCCAACGACGAGTAGACATTGTCTTCGTTAGAGTTGGAAAGCCCTCATACTTAGGCCTGGTCATGTATGAGGGTTTTCACCCCCAGGACGGCAAACTCAGCTGCAATCGGTTCAGGATTCCTAACGAGCAGGATTTTTTTTTCAAAACAGCGGCAGCTAAAAATGAAAACGCTCAAATATGTATGGATCTCCTGAAGAATCGAAGCTTCTTAACTAGAACTGATGTTCGAGCTCCCACTTCTAAGCGTTTTTTCGATAAGAACCCTGATATATTCTGCTAGATTTGAAGTAAATATCCGGTCCCGAGCGACCGTAAACTCATATCTAAGAAGATTCGTCAAATTTGTGAAGAATGTTTTGGTCTCGATGTTATGAATCAAAATCTGAAACGGGTTCCACACAAAATATGTTCTAGTTGCCATATAATGGTGAGTCGTTGGGATATCAGTCAAGGTAGTAAAACAATGTAATTTACGAAACCTACTTTGTGGAAAAAAACACTCACGGAAAATGATTGCTATTTTTGTATGAATAACTTGGTAGGGGTTACTAGGGAGGGTAGGAAAAGCATTTCTTATGTCGATGTCGCAACAGTAGCGAGACCCACTAAATCGTTAGAGACTAATGATGGGAGCAATTATGATGACACGGTCGGAAGTTCGTTCCCGATCAACGATAGCATAGAAGATGAAATAACACGTTGAATCTGTTTAATAGATGATCTGGAGATCATCTATGGTTCCTAAGTGAAAGATACAAGCTCTCGTGATGACGGTTTCATCCCATACAATGAAAGTAAGAGAGTTCATAAAAGTATCACGGAAGAAGAATAGAACGATCTTTCACGAGAGTTAGGATTACCCAAGGACGGTGCAGATAATCTTGCATCAGTACTTGAAAGTACAAATTTTTGTCAGAAGGCATAAATGGAAAGTATTATAGAGATAGAGAGAAGAATTTCAGAAAGTATTTTTCAGAAAGGAATGAACATTCATTGGTATATTGTCATGACATCAATGGATTAATGAATGAATTGAAGCCAGGCATTTATGAAGCCGATGAGTAGAGGCTATTTATTGATTCGTCCAAAATAAGTCTAAAAATAGAATTTCTTCATAATACCAATGTGTGTATCCTCCCATATCAATAGCACATTTTACCGAGCTGAAAGAGCAATACAGTAATGTTGAACTAGTTTAAGAAAGAATAAAATATTCAAAACGTGATTGACAAGTTTGTGAGCATATTAGAATTTGGAACATCATACTAGGACAGCAATCAGTTGTAAAAAATTCTTCTGAAAAATCACAAGAATAGGAACTACAAAAAATAGTGGCTGATATGGTGAAAACCTTTGGTAGAATGGGGTGTTTGATGAATCTGAAGCTGCACTTTTTCTTTTCCCATCTCTGTTATTTCCCAATAAATTTAGAAAATCACAGTCTGGAACAAGAGGAACGATTCCACCAAGATATAAGAGAAATAGAACGTCGATATCAAGGAAGATGGGGTACAAATATGTTGGCTGACCACAAAAGCACGAAAAAAATGAATGAAGGCTTATGCCTCAACCCCAAATTGATTATTATATTATTATTATATTATTATTGTTTATGTTATATTATTATTGTTATTGTTGTTATTATTATATAACACTTTATTCTGATTCAGCGACCTCAGAAACGAGAGAGCACCCTTTTTCCCAAAGGTTTCAGTCATCACGAGTTATGCTTTGACCAGGAAATGGGTTATTTGACTGTTTTTAATCTTTTTTCTTGAAGGTTAGAAACGAATGCGACACAACATTTTTGCGACTGATAACCGCAGCCTTTATATTGTCTCACTTCAAAGGGACCAGCGTAATCTAGACCTGTATGTTGAAAGCACCCACAAGGAGTGACTCTTGCGACTGGAAGGTCACTCATTTGTTGAAATGGCGTTTCGGCTCTTTGCCGAGCGCAAATCACACAATTTTTTAACAAAATTCGAACGAGATTTCGAGCACCCAAGATCCAAGAATTTTGTCTCAACAAATATAGCGTTAATTGAGACCCTCCATGAAGGGCTCTCAGATAAGCTTGATTAGCAATCAATTTTGAGCTACGAACTTTGGGTAAAATCACCGAATGCTTTGCATCAAAGAATATGGTAGGGTTTTCCAACAAGCGTAATAAGCCTTGTTCATCAAGAAAAGGGTTGAACGTTTTTAAGTAGCTCATTTAAGAAATTCCATCTCTTTCAAGAAGAGCTTGTTTTTTCTTTTTAAATTCAGTATCCTGAGTTTCTTTAAGCTAATTAAGCCTAGCTTGTGAAAGATAATTAGGTTCAGCCGTTATTATTTCCTTAAGTTCAATTTCAAGTGGGCTCGATAAATTATTATCTTTCTTCAAAAGGAGTTTTTTACAGAAAATACAAATAGAACGACTGCAATATGCCATGACGCTCAACAGTTTTGGCCAAGAAAAATATTTTTGCGGTAATTGACTACGTGAAGAAACGAATGGTTCTGCTATAGAAGTATAAACTTTAGTCTTTATTCGTTCCTTAAGATCTTTGGTAGATGGAGGTTCTGGTGTCAGCGTAGGCCATTTGACAGAATGACATTTCAACCAATGCGGTCCATACCACCATAATTGTAATCGAGAATCTCTGACGGAAAGAGACCCCTTGATTCAGAATCTGCTAGATTTTCAGCGATAGGAATGTACTTCTGTTTTACGGTCGAAGTTTCAATTTGTATTTCCGCAACCCGATTGGTGGCAAAGGTGGGCCAGGTTGACGGTTCTTTTTTAAGCTAGGCCAAAATAGTTGAAGAGTTTGTCTATTCATATATAGGGTCATTGTCCAGATTAAGGTCTCTCACGTTACTTTATTACCTTTCGAATCAATTTTGATAGAAGGACGGCAGCGCGAAGCTCTAGACAAGAAATTGGAACGGTAAATGATAGGGTTACCTTAGATTCAGCTATAAGAAGCGTTATATGCGGATCATCAAGGGTCTCGTAAAATTTTTAAGTATACGATTGCTCCATATCCTTTCATGGAAGCGTCAGCAAATCCATGTAGCTCACAGACTGTTTTACTTGACATTTGTGCTACCCAGCAAACAATCTTAAGATCCTGTAATAATCAAAGGTTCAAGCAAAAATTCTTCCTTTGACCCAGAAGATCATCTAGTAATTTTGTGTCCCACTCTTATTCTCGCAGCCAGAGTTCTTTCATTAAGATCTTGGCCACGAGAACTTCAAGGGTTACCCATTCTAAAGGTTCGTACAATCTCCAAATAATTATATATACTATTATTTTAGTTGCTACTAGTGAATCTACTGTCAAAACTTCAAATTGAAAAATATTTTTTTCGGCATTTCAGTGTAAACCTAGAACTGCTCCTCTTTCAGTTTCTTCTAGTGACAAACTGACCGTATTCTCGTCCGAGAGAACGTGAAAATTGTTTAGTATTGTGGGTTCATTAGGAGCCCATTTTTAAAGGAAAGAACCTCCACTAGCGAGAAGTTTATCAAACTCGACGACCTTAAGAACGGCAGGTTTTAAGTCATCTGCTCCAAACAGTACGTCGTCAACATAAAAATCACGTTCTAGGATTTATTTTGCTAGATGATAATTAGATCCTTCATCCTCAAGTGGCACAAATATAGTGACACTTGGTCATATCAAGAAGGAGAGCAAGGTGCCTGGACTATCTTTATTAGAAGGAAAGGCAGTTAAGTTAATTCGCGACTTTGCTGTCCACGGGGGGTCTGAACCAAGTTTGATCGAAAGGTCTTTGCATATGACTTTTTTCATTTGATCATAGTAGTTCGGCCTTACGTGAATCGTTCGAGAGGAAAAAACAAGAAAATCTAGTGGGTCCTTTTCGACTAAAGTCGATTTTCATGTCTGGCGCTGCTTCCACAACATGTGCACTGTGCCTTCTTTAATTTCACAAAAAATTGTGCTTGGAACGAATGTCAATTTATTATGAATGAGAACAAAATGATGATGATTTGTTTCCAAAATTAAAGGTTTGACATCTTGGTTATATCAACGAAAAGTTCTGTTTCAAAATCATGAAAAAAATAGGAAGAAAATCCTCTGAGACACATGATGAGAATCGTGGTAAATTCTTTCTGTTCTGTTTGAAAAAATGTACTAGATGCAGCACGAACGTTTCCGAGTACGATGCGATGGACTGAATAGATTGAAAAGAAATACATTGATTCGTATGTGTTTCATCTACCTCTTGAATCCTCCACTGCAATGAATTCTATTACTCTACAATGCGTTTTACGCAAGAGTATTGGCAGCATATTGCTGTTCCTTTAATGAATTCTTCTATATAATGCTTAAAACTAATTCCATCTACTGAATACCAATCACCACATAGACTGTGAATGTTATTTTGCATCCCATTCTTATCTAAATCAGGATTAATATCTGGATCAGGGTTTTCTGCTAAGATATATCAATTATTTATGGAATTGAAATTTTGGAATTCTCTTTCAATATAACAAGCAGATGAATATGTGGCAGTCCTCTTTCTTGAAATTCTACAACGTGAACGTAATATTTCACATCACAAAATAATTTATGATAAGCGATTGCTTCAATCAAACGAATTACAATTAAAGCAAATACTCATGTAACAAAATCAGGTCTAAATGCTTCAGTTTGTTTTGGCAATAAATTTTCTTTTATTTTTTGCTATGATTTCGCCTATATGTGTGTCATTATCATCAGATGTATTGTGCACATGATCCACCAACTCTTTGTATGATTCTGCTCTTTATTGTTCGATTTCTTTCACAACATTTAAGTTCATCTTTTTCAACTTAAACATAATTATCCAGTGCCCAATACTAAACCAATCATCCACCGTGTAAAAATGAATTAGATTCATCATCCCCAGTCACAATGTGATATTTTATATAGTATAAGCTGCTCTTGATATTTTATGGTCTGATTTTTCTTTTTTCACTAACATTGTGTTGTATTTTGATATTTCAACCTTAATATCCCTGAGGATGAAACAAAGGATCAACATTAGGATCTTAGCTACTCACTATTCCTAATTCTCAAGTATTTTTATTAACAAAAGTATTTCTCCCTCATAATTTTTGTCAAAAATTTCATCTATTTCATTAACTTTTTTGATATGATAACGTCTTTTATGCATTTCTTTCATTAAAGTAAATAATAATCGTAATTCAGGAATTTCTTCATTACTTTCTTTTGATATTTTTTTCACTATTTCAATAATTTGCGACATTTCATATGATTTACTATAAACATTTCGTAACCTCATGATATTTTCTCTTGTTATTAATATGCCTCCATCCAAACGTTAACTTTGATTTGATCAATATTGAATTGAGTCGTTGAGATTACACTGATTTACAAATTTTTGGTTCATCGCGTGTACCCAAAAAAAGAAGTGTTTTCCAGACTAATTTTGAGTCGCTGAAAAAGAAAATGACATTTATCTTTCCAAAGAAGCGTTTTCGAGATATTCGCAAGAAATGTGTTCCGTGGCTCTTTTTTCAGTTGCTGGCAGAAATCTCAAGAACGGTTGATCCAACTAACATGAACTGTATATCATTCGAAAGGTATGTTCTTCTTCTTTTCGAAGATATACTGTTTATGTTGATCGATTAAAAGTTTATTGGGTTATAGGCGATGAAATTTGAACGAATGGAATAAATGAAAGTAAGAGATTTTCACATAATGTCGGCAAATGCTCTTCTTTCACTTTCATCGCCTGTAACACGAAAAATTTTAATCCGATTGCCATAGATAGTATATAGTCGGACAGTGACAGATCATACCTTTCGAACGAATTACAGTTCATGTTAAATGGATCAACCGTTATCAATATTCATGCAGTAACTGAAAAAATAGCTGAAGAACATGTTTTTTGCATTTATCTCGAAAACACTTCTTTGGAAAAATAAATTATATAAATCTCTTGAATTTCGTTTTTCGGTAAATCATCAATAGTATAACCGCTAAGGAATTAGTAATTAGAACAGCAAACAGATGACTGCAGACGAGTATTCGAAGGAATGGAACAACTGAAAGTAAGTGATTTTCAAATAAGGTCGGAAAATCCACTTTTTTACTTTCATCGCCTGTAACCCAACAAATTTTAATCCGATTGCCACAGACAGTATTAAATCGAATAGTGGAAGATCATACCTTTCGAACGAAACACAGTTTATGTGAAATGGATCAACCGTTATCAATATTCATGCCAGTAACTGGAAAAATAGCCCAATAACATGTTTTTTGCAATTATCTCGAAAACACTTCTTTGGAAAAATAAATTATATAAATCTCTTAAATTTCGCTTTTCGGTAAATAATCAATAGTATAACCGCTAAGGAATTAGTAATTAAAATTGCAAACAGATGACTGCAGACGAGAAACGCATACTTATGGAATGTTTAAATTATACAACCTAACGTATGAATATCGTATGTGAATGTCGTAATTCGGAGGCGCGGTGTTGAGCGTGAGCTTGATTAGTAAGATACAAAATTTCGAACTATAAGAAGTCAGACTGACTGTACTATACCATACTATATCATACTATGCTATTATTTTGAACTTATACAGTTATACATAAGATAGGTTGGATCTGAACAACGATTCCTACTTACAGACATTACCGAAAGAGTCGAATATTTTAACAAATCAAATTTCAAACGTTATTGACCTTTCATCTGAGTACCATATATCAATCATATATTGTTCATTAAGTGTCATGGGAAAAGAAATCGTGGAATCGGATGTGTGCTCTAAACACTTCATATCTATGTCATTCATCATATGAGATCATTTCTTCCGTATTTTTAATTATAAATTCTCATTGGTTCTCTTTTGATCTTTGCCAAACAAACGAACTGATGATGTCATCTTGTGTGAGCATTTCAGATCTAAACCTGGCTTTAACGTTTTGTAATTGCGCATTTAGTAATATGTCATTTATGATTTTAAGTGAAAACGACTAGAGGCTTGGAGGTTCGAGCATTGATTTCTCAATCTCCTGCCAACACTCATGGGATGTTGAACTGTGCACAAAAATTGTGTTTTTCTAACATCAATAAGCCCTCCAAATTTCAGCCTGATTAGATAATATCTTCTGTTCTGTAAAAGCTCTTGAAAATTGCGTTTTCAGCCAATAATAATGACAAAGTGTGAAATTTGAAAATCGATTTCATATCAGTAATTTTGATCTTTTTATTGTTAATTAGTGCCGTGATGTAAAGGATTATGGGTTAAATACAGTCTATGAATTAAAGTTGAATACAATATTTTTAACTATGATTTAAAGTTCTTTTTATTGAGATATCCTTTCTCACAGAGAGAACCCATAAGACTG
>JAUMHM010083654.1:0-13115 GCA_032362435.1 Melikaiella ostensackeni
GATAATATATATTCCTAAGACGGTCCTGAATTTTCCAGTACAAAAGTTTGGCCTAGATCTTGTCCGGAATGTCCAAGCGGTTCGATAGCTCAGTTGGTTAGTTCGTGCGCTAGTAGATATATACGGTTTCAGGTAGATTAGATTCGGTAGGGTGCGAATCCCCGGCGGGTGCGATTTCTCAAACAATTTAAGCGGGCGATTATATGTGTAAGTGACCGTGCGTGCAATTCCGTAATTTAAAACATAAATAAAGTGTAGAAATAATATTCTAAATAAAAAAAAAAAACATTTTTTTTGCAACCAACTCTTCATTTCGATGTTGGCTCAGCTTTGAGAACCAATGGTGTGCGAACGTCGTATGCCCTTGTTGGCTCAACCTTTCCAACCACTGTCGGGCCAACCATGGAAAATAGGTGACCTTGCGTTATCATTACGCTAGTTGGGCCGACCAATGGTTCACAAATTTGGGCCGAACAATGGTTCACAAAGTTGAGCCAACTTTGAAAACCATTGGTGTGCCAACCTTGTATTCTGTAGTTGGTTCAACCTTCCAAAGATCGGCCCAACTGTGGCCCGACGGAAAATTCGCACCTGGACCCAAAGAGCAAAATTTTTTATAATGTTTTCTGTTAGGTAACGTCCATTTATTACGTGAGGATGATTTTTGGAATGGCACACCCCCCCCCCCCCCTATTGTAAGGAGTCGTAAGATTTTTTGTGATCCTCTCCCCCACCCCTTCTTACGTAAGATTTTATATTTTTACTCAATATTTCACTTATTTTACTGTAAACGAGATTTAAAAAGATGTCAAGGGATTACAAACGTCTTCGGGTATTTCGAACGACTCCAAAGGATCAATGAGGTTTCACATTTTATAAGTAATTTTATAAGATTTTAGAATTTGATGAAATTACCTAGTACAATTTCAGAGAGAATCTCAACTTTCAAGGGATTTTACAAGGTTTTAAGGAACATCGAGAAGTTTAATCAGATTTTAAGAGATTTTACAGGATGTCAAGAGATACCGAAAGATTTCAACGTATTTTTAGAGATTTTAAGGATTTAAGAATGACTTTCGTGGATCAGAAAAAAAATTTAAGGGATTCCTAGGAATCTGAAGAGATTTCGAAATATCTCAAAAGAAATCACGGAGTTTCACAGGATTTAAAAGGATTTCAAGAAATACCGAAGGATTTCGACAGATTTCAATGGTTTTCGTAAGATTTCAAAAAATTTTACGAATCTTCGAAGATTTTCGAATATTATAAAGGTTTTTAAGGGACTTCGAGAAATTTTAATGCCTTTGAAAAGATTTGAATGGGTTTTAAAATATTTTTAGGGATTTTGAGGAATTGTAAAGAAAATAAGAACGATTTTCGTGGATTACAAAGTATTTTAAGGAATTCCGATGGATTTCAAGAGATTTCGAAATATTTCAAAAGAAATCACGGGATTTCAAAGGATTTCAAAAGATACCGAAGGATTTCGACGGATTTTTAGGCATTTTAAAGATTTAAAAACGATTTTCGCGAATTACAAAGAATTTTAAGGGGTTTTCAAGGAATTTTAAAATATTGCAAAATATGTAAAAAAAAATCACGGAAATTCAAAGCATTTTGAGAGATTCCTATAGATTTCAAAAAATTGCGGAATATTCGAAAAGAAACACGGGATTTAAAGAATTTCAAGAGATACCGAAGGATTTTGACGGATTTTTAGGGATTTGTATTTTTTAAGAACGATTTCGGCGTATTACAAAGGATTTTAAGGAATTCTAAGGGATTTTAAGAAATTTCTAAATATTTCAAAAGAAGTCACGGGATTTCGAAGAATTTCAAAGGCTTACAATGGATACCGGAGGATTTCGATGGATTTTTAGGGATTTTAAGGATCTAAGTACGATTTTCCCGGATTACAAAGGATTTCAAGGGATTCCAAGGGATTTTAAAAAATTTCGAAATATTTAAAAAAAAAGCACGGGATTTTAAGGATTTCAAAATATTTAAGAGAATTTCAAAGGATTTCCGAATACTATAAAGGATTTAAAGAGATTTCGAGGAATTTTAATGGATTTTCAAATAGTTTGAGGGATTACAAGAGATTCGGAAAAATTCCCACAGATTTTAAAGATTTTAATGGTTTTTAAAAGGGATTTTGAAGATTTCAAGGGATCTCGTAATAATTCGAGATCTTCGCGGAATTTCAAGAATGTTGACCGATTTTTAGACATTCTAAGGGATTTTAAAGAATTTTCATAAGATTTCGAAGACTTCAAGCGATTTCAAGTATTTCAAAAGATTTCACGGAATCTCGAAGAATATTAAGAGTTTTACAAAATGTTCAAAACAATTCACAGGATTTCAAAGGATTGCAAAGATTTCAAGGGATTACACGAGATTTTATGAAAGGTGTACACCAGTTTCAAGAAAGATTAACTCCTTGATTCTATATTTATTGGACGTATGTAATATGAAACATTACATACTAAAAACGTAAATAAAACTAATTCGGAAGATTTTCCAGACCCCCTCCTCCCTAAAAAGCGTTAACAGGGACAATCGTGATATATTTATTAGGGTGTCCCACGAAATATCGATTTTGAGATTTTCTTAAACACTAAAGCGGAAATTTCTTTCTCATGATAAGAAAGTTATTTCACATATTTTTTTTAATTGTTCAGAAGTCACTGAAGTTTTTTTTAGGGTGACAATTTTTTGGGGTCAATAATCTTTATTTGCTACAATTTTCAATCTTTCATTGAAACTGAAGATATATTTCTTCGTAACTTTGTGAAATTGCTTTCAAATCGTTTTTCATAATAAACAAAAAATCTTAAAGGATTGGTAGACATCCTTGAAGCGTGAATTGTTCGCTTATAAAAATCTTACTTGAAAAATATATACCAACTTTGACAGCCCTTGAAGTCTAAATTGGGTATGCAAAACATAATGCAGTGAAAGTATTTTATGTTGATTTTGTAATAATTTTTCAATCGTCCTTGCTGTTATCTATAAATCACTTATGTGTAATTATTATCATCCGTCAGAGATTGGTTGGTTATAATCTATTTAAATAGTCTCCTAAATTTTAACGTATCAGAGAAATCTGTTTAATAAGAAATGTTTAATTTGTTAACGAATTTGAAATGTTTATATTTAACAGAGTCAGTCTCAACATGTAGGATCTATAAATTTTTTATTAATTATACATATGCTTTACTCAAAAAACGATTTGACTGAACCAACAAAATTTTTGTTGCTTCAACCATAGAATATGCTTATTGTATGGAAAACAAAATATTAGTTTATCCCAGCCGAATTTTGTGGTTGTTTTAACCATATCTTTTGGTAGATAGAATATTAGGTTGAGTGAACCAAAAAATTTGTTTGAATCCATTAACATTTTATTGAATCTACCAAAATTGGTTTGATTCAACCAAATTTCCATGTGTATCCAAGAAAAAAGTGCCTAAATTCGAATTAGTAAAGACTGAACTACGTACTATTTTATGATTAAGTAAACATTTCTACTAATTATTAGTAAGTTATATTGAGGTTATTGTAAAAAGAGTTCTGTACAGAGATACTTGGAAAATTGAAAGATCTTATAAAATGATAATTATAAACAGAAATCAAGATTTCTATTTTATCGACACAGTTTCTGAGACTTCTCGGTAAGGTAGAAATCGCCTATACAGGCAATAAAGAAGTTTTCTGCTCTTGATGCAAGGATTAATGTGGCCCCCGTTAGATACCGCCTCTTTACAAAAACCATTCCTAATGTAACACGTTTGAATAAATTTGTTGATAATAGAAAAAACTGCCGAATATATGTATTTAGGTAACTGAATTTTATCGATTAAATTAATTTTAGTCCGATAATTATAATTTTTAAGACTGAAATAATTCAAAACACGTTTGATGTAAAAATAAATTACTTTTTATTTCAATAAAAATTAGAAGCTTCCTGAACTTTATGTATTTTACCTTTTAGAAACTAAAAACTTAATTTCAACTGTTAGGCCTGAAAATAAAATATTTCACAATAACACCATTGTTTACAAGAATAAAGTTATAAAGATAACGTACGGTCGTGATTTTTCTAATCCATGTATCATTATTTCTGCCTGTAGACCTTGAAATCAGTTTCGTCCATGAAGTTATTTGAGTAATAAACTTCTGATTTCAAATGAAGTTGCAAACAAGCTACATACTTATGTGATTAGAAGTTATAATTCAAAACAATATTTTTCCTCTTTAAATAAGCCATATTTCAATTTTTTTTACAACTTTCAAATTTTTTTACAACTCGGCTCGATTTATTTTGCTTCTGCTTCTTTTAATTGAAAGTTAAAATGACCGTCTAAAGTTCAGAAAACATGCGCCTCGAGCGAAAAAAATATTCTCTTTAAAATGTTCTCGTAACATACTGGTCTTTCCAATCAAACTTTATTTTTATGGATTCAGCAACTCAATAGCTACAAATAAAAATTTTGTTTTTCTCTTAAATTGAAAATTGGATTCTTAATCACCGTCCAAAGATAAAAAAACGTATGCAATGAGCGAAAAATAAAACATCCCCTTGATTTTCTCTGAACTTAATGACACTTTTTTCTGATGAAACTTTTTATAATTCGAATCAGCAACTCAATATCCAGGAATCATTTTTTTTTCTTTAATTGGAAATTAGATTTTTAATCACAGTTTAAATTAGATAAAAGTTGCGCCTCAAGCGATCAAAATCTTCTCCCTCCATTTTCGCGGAACCTAACGACATTTTCTAATCAAACTTTTCACGCTACAATTCAGCACTGATGTATTTCGGGAGCTGGTTTTTTTTCTTTCTTCTAAATTGAAAATTCGATTTTTGGGAACATTTTTTTTTATCCTGAAAATTCATCATTTTGGCGTTAATTATGTGGATCAAAGTCAGTCCCCTATTCCCCTTTTTTCCCTACTTTTCTCCTTTTCCCCCTATTTTTCATAAAATCCCCTATAATCCCCATATTTTAGAATTTTTGGCATATTTTCGTCTTTCTCCCCTTTTTTTAAATATGCGATTAATTTTTCAAATCAAAACCTATCATATTCAAAAATGCGCGTCACAATCTATACTTGTGTAGCTATATGAACAAACCGCATTTCAAAAAAACATAAGATTCAGAGGAAATTCAATTCGAAACCATTCAGATTTAAATACCTTTATTAAATAATTCTTTAAATTCCCAATTTGAGAAAGGTTATTAAAGTTTCTAAATCTGAATGAATATTCTTGAAATTAAAAAATCTGCAAGTTGAAAAACAGCCAAATTTGAAAGCCTTTGCAATTCAATTTTGTACCTTAAAATTCAAAAGATTTCTAAGTAAAAAGTCTAAACATTGAAAAAACAAATTTAGAACCCAACTCCAGTTTAAAAACACTTACAAATTTAACTAAGGAAAAAATGTGGAAACTTTTAAACTAAAAATTTTCAATTTAAAAGGATCCACATTTTAACGAAGGAGAAAATTTAGAGGAAATTCAATTCGAAACTATTCATATTTAAAGACCTTTATCAAATAATTCTTTAAACTCTGAATTTGGAGAAAATTTAAAAGCTTCTAAATTAAGAAGCCCTTAAATTTATAAACTTTTAAATTTGAATGAATTTCAATAATATTTGAGGATTCTTTAAATAATATTTCTTTGTCTAAGTTAGCCCTAAATATCTTGATTTCGAAACTTCAAATTCAACTTTTGTAATGAATATAAATGTATAATATCCACGTAATAATAATGTTCTTAACTTTTTTAAATGTGACTTTGTCGAGGATCCAAAGGCTGAAAAACTAGCAAATTGGGAAGCCTTCAATTCACTTGAAATTTGAAAAATTTCTAACTAAAGAGTTTAAAAAATGAAAAACGTAAATCAGAACCCAATAAATAATTCAAAAGCTTTCAGATTCCAAAGGCTCCAGTTTTTTAAAAAACTCACAACTTTGAAGCTCTTTGATTAAAAAAAAAAATGGAGCAACTCTTACATTTGAAATTTTGAATTTGAAAGGATCTGCAATGAGTATGCATGATATTTAATAAAAAAAATTTAAGAGCAAAATTAAAAATGACGGATGGCAGTAGAGAGTAACCAACATTTTTATCGGAAATGGGTTGTTGCATAAAAAAATCTTTAAAAATCAGATACACATTCTGATAAAAAGATTTTTTTCGAAATATTTTTGAATACAATAATTTTAATTATTCAAAATTAATTATTTGTAATTAATAAAAAAATTTTAAATAAGAATAAAAATAATTATCATAAAAAATTTGAAATTTTGATTTGTTAATAAAATTTTAACATAGTTATAATTTTTTTCAAACTTTTAGCATTGATATTTGTTGAGATCATCATTTATTGGATTTTTCTTTTCGGATTGTTTAGCAAAAAAATTCTGTCTTAGTATGATATCGCAATCTTCAAGTTTCCACAAAATTACAAATTCTATTTTTAATCGCTATCTGAAACTGATTTTAAAAACACATGAAATTTTAATCTCAAAATTCTCGGTCGGTTTTTTTCGGAATTGGCTAACTTTTTTCATCAGAATTTGTTTACCCCTATTCAGAAATTAAATATCTCTGTAGCATTTTTTAAACATTTTAAACTTTTAAATTTTTCGAAAATTATTTAATATAAGGAATCCAGCGATACATTCATCCTTCCAATCCAAAAATAGAAAAATTAAAAGAAAAACAAATTTCTCCTTTTGTTGAAGAAACATTTCTCTATTTTTATGACTTTTTCAAATGATGACCTTCATCAAATTTTTCACGATTAAAACAAAAACTATGCATTTTATCAGAAAATAGTCATTAGGAAATATGTAGATCTTTTTGATATAAACAATTTCGTGTTCTAACATTTTTTCGTATTTGGTATACTCGTAGTTTTTGTGAAAAACTGATTTCTTTATTTTCATTAGCATTTTTTACGATTAAAACGAAAATTACGCATCTTATCAAAAAATGCTCAGGAAGAAATTTTTAGACATTTTTCAGGTGAATAATTTTGTTATCAAGCATTTTATTGTATCTCATGTCGTTTTTCCAAAAATTAAAATTTTTTATTTTTAGATTTTATTTTTTACGATTAAAATGAAAAGCATGCGTCTTATCAAAAAATGTTCAGCAAGAAATTTGTAGGACTTTTTTGGGAGAATAGTTTTGTCATGAAACATTTTATTGTATCTAGTGCGGTTTTTTCAAAAATTTAATTTTTTAATTGTTAATGTTATTAGTGGCCATCCACAAATTACGTAGAGCGTTCTTCCGAAATGTTCAAGCCCCCCTCATTTGATGTAAGATACCATAAGATTTGCTCTGCCCCCTCCCCCCCCTCTAGAAAAAATCTTACTAAGATTTCATAAACTTTGCAAACAAACATACATATAAATTCTGTTGATTAAATAAACGTACAACCTTAATGAAATTAGATTTAGAAGAGAAAATTTCCAGATTTTTAACAAAATATTTTTTAAGTATTGAAACTGAACATCAATGTTCATTTGAACTATTTTTCTGTAGCCTATGAATTATCAAAATTCCTATTTATTTATCACAGACTTTACAGTTTTCTCCCGGTTCTTCGTTTTCTCGTTTTTTTACTTATATGCGAACTGAACTAATAGAACCCAATAAGAAAATCCAACTATTTTTCTTCGAAAGTTAATTCTTTTTCGTTGAAATGCCTACTATACATTTTTGGTTGAGAATTTATCTTCTTTGTCTATAAATTTTATTATTTATTTAAAAATTTTATTATTTTCTTGAAAATTCAACATATCGTTAAAAAGTCATCCTTTTTGGATGGAAATTCAACTGTATGTTTGAAAATTCGACAGTTTGGTTGAAATTTTTTTTCTTTCTTACTTGAAAAGTTTTTTTGTGTGTAAAATTCAATTATTTTGTTGAAAATTCGCCTTTTTAGTTTGAAAATTTATCTCTTTTGGTTGAAATTTCATCCTATTTGGTTAAAAATTCAACTGTTTGGTAAAAAATTAATCTGTTTTGGTTGTGCATTCAACTATTTAGTTAGAAAATCGTCTTTTTTTGTTAAATTCAACTGTTACATTTTCCGCTGAGAATTCATCTTTTTTGCTTGAAAATTCAACTAATATACTTGGTTGAAAGTTGAACTACTTTGTTGAAAATTTATTTTTTCTTTGTCGCAGATTCATCATTTTAGTGGGAAGTTCATTTTTGTGGTTGAAAATTCAACTATTTTATTGAAAATTTGTTTATTTTTTCGTTTAAAATTTATCTTGTTTAGTAGAAAATTCCACTATTTAATTGAAAATTCATGTATTTTGTTGGAAACTCCTCCTTTCTGGTAGAAAATTAATCTTTGTGGTTGAAATTTTATCTTTTCCATTGAAAATTCATCTATTTGGATAAATATTCATCTTTTTTGTTGAAAATGCAATACTTTTACTTGAAGTGTTAAGGATTTAAAGCGTTTCAAATTAACTCAAATCAAATATTTCTTCCATCCGTCTGTTTGAAAAAAAAAAATCAACGCGACAGTCGGTTGCTAAGATCATGAACTTGGGCTAGTAGAAGTTTTGATTAACTAGATTGGGTCATTTTGATATTAAATGGAATATTGAATTAAGCTACAGCACTTTTGATATCTCAGGATTTACTGAGTTGCAACAGTAATTGCTTTTCCAATTTCTCGCATTTTGAAACATAATTAACATGCCAGGAATCGTAAAGCCTTGCACATTTCGAATATCTTATTTTCAAATCGTCAACTAAAAAATCGCAAATTTGTACAATTTCGCGACTTTTGGCTGTTTCAGGACAAAAGACCCCTGCTTGTGACAAGGATTCAATAATCTGGCGTCTTCTTCAAAGTTAATTTAAAAATCAATTTCTGTTCTGATTCAATAAACAACCTTTTTGCGTACTTCTTCAATTTAATGCGAAATATAATTTATTATTTACCTTACTTTACTTCAATTCAATTTTTTAATCAATATTTAATTATTTGGTTCAATTATTTAAATTTAATTTATTTCAATTACATTTTCCATCACAAGATATCAACCCTTATCAACTCCTCTCCAAAGTGACCTTTCATTCTATAATACTATATTGTAATTTTCAGATAAAAGAAAAATATTGTTCATTAAAAAAATAGACAATTTTCTTACTACAAGTTTTTACATAATAATATAAAAATGCTCAATTATTAAAAATTGTAATTTTTATCACAAATTATTTCCGTCATATTTTTATAAAGTATTTAACTATAATTGATACATTAAGATTTTTGTAATGAATTGCATCCACAATCATACTGGAAAGCTTTAATTTATCCCCCCTTCTCAGGCGGTCGGTCGGTTCGACGAAGAAAAGATGCACATCTGTTGAAAGAAACTCAAGCCTCCAAGACCAGCCTAAGACAAGGCCTTGAATTTCGGACGCCTGGAATTGTCTCGAAATGCGAGGCCTTGAGTTGTCCTGCCTTGCTTTTCCCGACCTCCGTTTTGACATTTCTTGTCTCGAACGGCACTATCACTAATCACTAATTTCTTTGAACTGAAGAAATATTTCTTCAGACACATTCTATTACACCATTTCTTTGAATCAAAGAAATTTCATGTGATTCAAATATCTTTTTTTAGCAGTACTGCAAATTTATTGTTAGATAAGAACGCATTCTTTATTATTGAGAAAAATAACTCGAGAGGTTTAACAGCAAAGTATGCATGTGATAGAGTCGTAACGTGTCATTATTAATAATTCTACAACCTAATGCCCTCCCTCTGATAATTATAACCCTATTGCCTCGCACGCGAATGTCGATCGGTCGGTCCTATTGTTTTTCTTTCATGCTCGCAAACATGTCTTTCGTTCTGAATGGCCAAGAGATGGTTATTAAGTTGTCGATAGACGCACGAATAAATTGTACGCTTCAAACATGACGCATATAAGTCACATTAAGTAACAAAATAAGTAATAAGAAGCTATTGTAAGGAGAGAATAATTAATCGTCTATGAAGATCACCAGTTTATTATCTTTCTTGGTCTTGTAAAATTATAAGTTTCCATAAATACACAATAGGATAAGGGCCCGTCTCACAGTGAGGCAAAAAAAACGTCCGTGGACAAATTGATTTTGAAAGACAATTATTATCTGAATTCTTGTGCATTTTCTTGAACTATTTTAAAATCTTTGAAATTTTTTTAAATTCCTCAAAACTTTTAAAAGCTTTGAACATTCTTTAAAATAATTAAAATCCTAGGAATTCTCGTAAAAGCTGTTGAAATCCTTAGAAATCCCTGGAAGTCTTTCAAGTATTTTGAAATCTTTTGAACTCCTTAAACAAAATTGCGCAAAACCGCTTTTGGGGCCGATCTCTCACACCCAAAATAGAACAAAAATACCAATCTTATACTATAGATCAAGAATCACATTTGTAGTGTAGATGATTTTAAAACGAAAATTATATATATCTGCGTTTTCTGTTAATACAAGCGGATTCGAAATAAATGAGGAAATTTCTGATCCAATCATATATTCAATATAAATGAATTACATGTCACACTTGATCTAAGATAATGTTTCGGTCTTATTTTTTTCCACTTTTTTAAAATAAAATTAGTTTCTTGAAAAATATATATGAAAATTCCAATAGTTTTGAAAGTCCCAAAAGTCCTTTTTTCACTGTAATAACTTTTTAAAACTGTTTATGTTTTTAAAATTTTTGTTGGCAGAAACTGAAATAAGATACATAAGGTTATACTTCGAAAACAATTTTAAATGGCCGTGTCTAGGCTCACCGAAATTCGGTGATCGTAGAACAAATATTTTCGGTGAACAATTTACTAGTTTTCTTAATATATTTAGAATATTTTCTTAACATGGTGATAGTTTCTTAAAGTAATGTAATTAATCAAAGCTGCAGATTTGAATTTATTTTAAAAATATTTAGATTGGACTTGAAAGTCTTAAAAAAGAGTGAAGATTATTTTTTTCGGGCTCTATTTGGCAGTGTATCCACATTCTCAATTTTATTTTCATTTTATTAGTAATTATTAAAACAGGGTTACCAAATTCGGTAACACAAAAATCATACGTTGCACATTTTTCAAAATTTTGCTAATCTTACAAACAATTAACATTCTTGTGCTTATGTGAATACTTACACATTAATAAAATTAGTTATTTTTTACTTTTTTAAGATTTTTTAAAGTGATTATTTTCGAGTTCCATCCTAAAATTTGAGTGTTACCGAGTGGAAACAAAACTTCGGGGACAGACTTTTAAGCATAATTAAGCACCTTTAGAACTAAAATGTTTATCAATAATTAATAATATAATATCACCACATGATATAATAATATAATAATAAAAATCAATCATTTCTAAATTCTTCAACTCAATACGAATAATTTTTATAAGCATAATTCATTCATAAAATTCTTTTGTCTTAAATTTCTCAATTTTTGTGTGCGAATTTGTATTTGGGGACATGTTACCGAGTTGAAATTCGAGCTATATTTGAATCACCCATTTCTAAACAAAAGAAACTCAAATTTGGATACTTTGCTCAAAACTACTTCGATGTAACTATTTTGTCCTAGTATTATTCTTAAAAATCTATTAAATCGTGGAAATGGGTGAAAGGCCGGTACTTAAATTTCGTAACTTTGGCAACGACCCTTATATGATTCAGATTTATTGCTCTACTATAATGAAGAAATATCACGTTATAAATAGTAGTTAGTCGCATTATTGATTAGAGAAATTACCGTTCCATGTTTAAGTGAACGCTCAATAACCTAGAAGGGTTGACCGACATAAAAATATGGATTATGAGTACATAATTGCTCTATATTTTACACTGCACAATGCACATCACATAACATTGGCATTGGCTCTAAACCTGAACTTGATGCATTTTCTTGTCAGTTCTTTTTTATACTCGTAGCGCTTAATACTCTGCGTAATATTAGAATCGAGAGTTGATGAGCATCATGAATACGGAATTTGGTGATGTAAAAACTCGGTTTTCACTTCAAAGTAGGGTACGTTGTACGTCAAAGTCAGCAAAATTTAAGTAACATCAAGCATTCTGCTTGATATTAGAATCGGGATTTGATGAGCATTATGAATACGGAATTTGGTAATATGAAAAATCGGATTTTACTTTAAGGTAGCGCACATTGTACATCAAAGTCTGCAACATTTAAGTATCTCTTTCAGAAAATTATTGTAATTCTTTTCATTTCTTCTCATCCTACGCGACGTCAAAATAATATACCAGATTAAATAATAGAAGGTGACTATACTTCCGCACTGTAAAAAAGAAGTATTATTTCAGGGCTTATTTCAGGTATTAAAATAAGTCTCAGAAAAAGACAGTCTCGAGTCGTACTAAATTTATTCACTTCAGTCTTAAAAGGATACCACTGGGGGGATGCCGGAGTCATTTGTTTTACATTGAAAATAACAGCATGAAGTTATCCTCTTCATTAACAAAATACTTCGAGTCTAAAATAATACCTGCAAAAAATGATACCGTAAAAAAGTGAACTCTAGTTTTTACAGTGCGGATACAACCCCTGACGATAGATTTCAGATTTCTTTTTACTTTTGCGAGAAATATCGTCTCGCTCTTTGAAAAAAATGTGTTTAGAATTGCGCTGAGTGTTACCAACCATCTCCGTTAAAATATCGAAGATCATTTTATATTTGAGATTTTTAAGTTAATGTTTCGTTCAAAAATGAATGTTTCTTTTATACTTCATATTTAAAAATTTAAAGCTTTTGTTTATGGATCGTACAAATACTAATGTTCCCTTTATATTTGAAAACGAAAACTTCCTTTTTAGACATTTAACATAGTAATTACATAGGTCACCTACATTTTTATAATTATTTACTAATAATTGGCATAATAATGTTATAATTTAGGGTTACTCTAAATGTTTTGCAAAAAAATTGACAAACCGCTTTTCGAGAAAAACTTATTTGAAATTAGAGAGTGCTATAAGCTCACGTGTTATATATTTCGGTTTCAAAAAAGCGAATATCTTATAAACCACGATAGATGAAATTGTTCCT
>JAUMHM010083655.1:0-13113 GCA_032362435.1 Melikaiella ostensackeni
TTATATCGCCGTAGTGCGTTTTAGCAGACTCCCTCCAGATTGGGACTTGAAAACAGTTTCGGGGGCACATATCGCGGTAGAAACGATTTGCGCGAAAGTGGGATTAGATCTTACAATTTTTAAACTTACATTTCCTGTTTTGTTATCAAATCCTGTAAGAAAAGCTTTCATTAATGCGGAGTTTACACCTCAGCAGACTGGATATATTCTCAGTAAGGCGCAAAAGTATATACGGAAGAGGCTTCAAATTGTATAACGTCGAATCGCAGAAAATGTAGACCTTGATGTGTACAATGTTCATGAATATTCCTCCAGAGAAATGTTATGTTTATATTTGAAAAACTGTTTCTTCAAATTTGTTTCTTCAATTTGAAGTAAAAGTAGCTTTGACAGCAAGAAAAACTTGTTCGATATTAAATAATTACTTTTTTCTTCTTCGTTGAAGTAAAGAAATCATTTAGACGAGTACTACATTCATTTAAATAAATTTTTGGTTAAGTATGACAAAATATTTCTTCTATTGAGAAATATATTTTTGTTCGAACAATAAACTATTTCTTTAGTGCAAACAAAATAAAACGACGGAGAAATTTATTTGAATCACCGAAATTTTTATTTGACTGTATCGCAACGCACAACGAAGAAATTTTTTTGTGAGTGTTTCATCACCCTTCCAATTGTTCCACGTAGAGTTTACGCATGAAATAAAGATACACATTTTGAAAATATTACATTGCCTTTATTTCAATTATTAATATGTCTAGCGCCGTATTTCTTACCTATAACCTATAACCACTATAACCGCCTATTATTCTGTTGCCATTCATAGAAATAAAAAATGGCGTATTCAATACTGCGCCCGGAATAAAACCTTTTTACACATTTACATGAAACTTGGTAAGTGGGGATTCTCAAGGTTGCTCATTACGAATTTGATATAAATTTTGGAAATTATAAGTATGGGATCCATAAGATGGATATCATTGATTATTTGTTTTACACATTTTTATGAACTATAAAAATAATTTTATTCAATACTTGATATTGCCTAATTGTATTTGCAGTAAATGGCTTGAGCAAATATGTACCTTTATGATGCTCTATACATGCAAAACATATTATAAATCGTGAAACAAGTGTTACATCATGCAGTCTTCAATCCTGCAAGTCTTTGAGAGTCACAGCCTTAAATTGTATGGTAAATCAATTTAATAAAATATTTTGCAATACGCATAAAATACAATTATTTCTAAGACGCCATAAGATTATAGTATATTGCGCAATTGTGAGGAGAGAATTTTGCGTGAAGAATTTCAAGGTTAAGTATCATTTAAAATAAGCATTATGGGTAAACGTATTCAAATTACATTTTGCTTTGTCATTAGCTTTACGTTATAGAACGTTTTTCAGGGAATTTATCAAAGATGCCGTATTGCAGTAAAAGAATATTTCATAATTGACCTGTATTTTTCTGTAACAACAAACTGTGTCATTCGCAAAACATTATTATATCTTAAACATTGCAAACATTTGAAGGAACAGAGGAAACAGTTGTATAAGTACAAAGTGATGAAAAAACGACCAGGTTTTTGGTCATCTTAGATATAGGTTTAAATAAAACGGCCATCGGAACTGAAAAATTTGAAACTGTCTTATCTCCAACGAGCCCTGTTATAATGTCATAAATGATTCCCAATATAATATTGTGTATAAGAATGTAACAATTTTTGGTCAGAAATTTTCTATTAGTTTTAAAGTACGCGTCGAATAGAATGGTTATAAAAAGGCTTGAAAAAATCCTTCATTTACACTTCCAAACGAAAAAACTATTATTATTTAGCCTATAAAGGAAAAGCATGCGTTAAGTGATTTTATACCTCGCAAAAACTAATGAAATAAAATTGAGGTTATAACATGAAGTTTTTTTTTGCTGCAACAGACAATAAGCTTAAGGTGTGACGCGAATATTTGACACATACTCAATAGGGTGTGTCGAAAAAAAATTGTAATTCAAAAAAAACTTCTAGCACTAAGAAGTTTAATTTTTGGTGCCTTGAGACCTGTGTAAAATTTAAAATAGATCAATCAATATCCTGAAGTCCCGCAGTGCTAGAATAAGTTTAAAATATTGTAGGTTGATCTTGAACCAATCCATTCAGACTATTCCATTTTTTAAAATAGAAAAAGGTAATAATCCAAACTCACTCACACATTTCTAGAACTTACTAACTTTCTTAAATTTGTAGACAATATTTAAATAAAATAGATATCTTTCTAAATTAAGTTTATCATTAATAACCTCAGTAAAGAAATTTTACGTATTCATAGGAAGCCATGCAGATTGGAAGAAATCTTTGCCTAATGTCTCTCTTTTAAAATTTCTCAAAGATCGGAATGAAACCTAATTTCTGATGAAAATTTTTTGTGTACTAAAAAAGATCACCTAAAAAGTTCACAGCTCAAAGATAGACTTTGAGCCGATTCTTTGGGTCATCAGAAACAAATGTACAATAACTGTACAAAACAAAAAGAAAAAAAGATGGAGAAAAAAAAGAATGATCTAAAACCAACCCCACACTCTTTCTTTTCTCCGTCTCTTTTACACTACTGGAGACCAAGATATTTCGAAGCCAGCTCAGACTTCCTCATTAAGGATAATTTATAGGAAAACAACAGGGACAAACATTATGAATATGAGATCAGAAAATCTTTATTACCTGAAAATAAAACAGAGATAATTGACAGCAGTTCCTGTTTTGGTACATATTTCATTCATTGATTGAAAATTGATTTTTGACATAGGCGAATTATTCTAAATAAATCATGAAGTCAGATTATTTTATACTTTAATAGGAAGTTGACTCATACGTATTCAAAATTATGACACAAAACTAAAGACTCAGTATCCAATTAATGATTCCATCCCAAATTCTGTTGTATCTAGCAAGATCTTTCAAAAAATCAATAGCTTTGTTACCTTCTCTCTCTATAGATAAAATTTGTATGAACTTTCTCTTTATTTGATTTCCCTCATTATAGAAGGTTTCAACATCGTCCTGATTAAAATCCTGCCCATTTGTGAATCTATGTCTTGTAAGGACCGAGTAATATCTTGCACTTCTATGAAAATTATTTTTCTGTTCATCTTTTCTTGTTCTAAGTGACCTCCTTGTTTGCTTTACATAAGCAGCATCACATTGTCTACATTTAAATTTGCAAATAACATATTGTTTTTCCAGTTTCTCATATTTTTCATTACCCAATTTTACAAACAAGTTGTTTTTGAAAGAAATTCCAAGTATCGTATTTGAGCCCAATTTTCCTAACATTGATTTCAAGATATTTGCGATTTCTCCAAAATAAGGCAGCACAACCGTCTTGAATCCATTGTAACCTTAAACATTATTTTTGTTCTGATTATTGCTTTCACTCCTAATTTGAACAATTCTTCTATGTATATGTTCGTCAATACAAGTAATATGATAATGATTGAGAAGAAGAATCTGTTTGCATAATTCAATATTCTTTTCATGGAATTTTGGATGAGATAAATCAAGAGCTCTATCGATTCAATTCTTAAAAACTCCTGTTTTGTTTTGAATGAAATGATTGGAATTAAAATTTAGTGTCCTTCCTGAACAAACAGTTTTCCTGTGCCAATCAGTAATAATATAATTTTCATCAGTTTTTATCAAGGTCAATTCAAGAAAATTCAATGTACCTTCTGTTTCAATTACAACAGTAAACTGTCATCTTGAATGTACCTGTACACTATTAAATACATTAAGTAGGGTATCTAAAGGTGCAGGTAAAAAAAGTACAGAATCGTCAACATATCTTGCATAAAAGTTATATTCGAAACTAATTCTGTTAAAAAACTCATTTTCAAAACCTTCTTTCCTTCTGTAATGCAGCTGATCTCAGTTTTTTACTGACTCATAAACTTGCTTGCTATTTGCTACCGGTCCCCCAAAAACCTTCATCCCATTACCCATCTTCGTCTCATTTGAAACCAAACTCAACAAGTTTGTTCAAAATTGCCAAGAGGAATTCAACTAAAGGTAGAATCACCGCTTTTTTATTTTTATTATGGAATTTAATTATTTCGAAAGATTGGAAAAACTTTTTGCATAACAAATTCTTTAAAAAATTATATTTGAAAAACGGAGACGAAACTATACACGTGAGATGCACGCTGTTTCAAGACACGCCATATACTGACTACGATTGTCTGAACCGAGACATCCAAGAAAATCTCATATTTTTCGGAACGCATTTTAAAGACACTTGTAATAGAAAGAGATATTTACGAGTCGAACTCAGACCCTTCGTTGGACAAAACTGTCGTTTTTTTTCGGCAATATCTTCTAACCTACCTCTTGTAAAAGCCATATGTTAGAAAATTGTCATTTTGTTTTAGTTTTGTATATTTATTGTACATTTGTCTCTAATTATCCGAAAGAGCGGGCAGTTTCAATGTCTATATTTGGGCTGTGAACCTTTTGAGTGTTCTTTTTTAGTCACAGAAAATTTTCATAAGAAAGTAGATTTTACGAGTATTTCGATCTTTAGGAAATTTCAACAGAGAGACATTAATCAAAGATTTGTTCCAATCTGCAGGGTTGCCTATGAATAAACAAGATTTATTAGTTGAGGTTATTAATGATTAACTCAATTTACAAAGAGATATCTATTTTATTTAAACATTGTGAACAAATTTGAGAATATAATAGTCTTTAGGAATGTGTTAGGGACATAGGATTATTACCTTTTTATATTTTAAACAATGGAATAATCTGAATAGATTGATTCAAAATCAACCTGCAAAATGTGATCTTGGTACTATGATCAAATTCCTTCATTTCTCAGTTTTTGTTTACATTACTAAAAAAAATTGTTAATCAATGTTTCATGTTCCTTCAAATTATGATTAATTTTGAATGCAAGCCTGACACTCATCCAAAAAACGAGGTTGTCAATAGGTTTAACATATTTATGGTGAAAAGATATGATACCCTCGTTACCCTCAAAGAATATTACTCTGAGGAAGATGATATATCAAAAATATATGTCCTATACTTATTCTACCATCATCTATATTTAGATCTACTATCTTATTATGTACCACTGAATGCCTTCTTGATGCTAGATAAAGAACAATTTTATAAATCTTGATTTTAAAGGCTGAAACTTTCTGAATGAATTCCGTGAAACTGTCTAAATTGGCTTCGAAACATGTTGGTCCCCAGTAGTACAAAAAAGACGGAAAAAAGAAAGTATGGGATGTTGGTTTTGGAGGACTTTTTTTCTCCTTTTTTTTTTGTTATTATTTTGTACATTTTTCGTTCATTTGTCTCCAATGAGCCAAAAAAGCGGGTACTTTTCAAGTCTATTTTTAAGTTGTGAATGGTTTGGGTGTTCTTTTTTGGGGACACACAAAATTTTCATAAGAAAGTAGATTTTATTTCGATCTGTAAAAATTTTAGAATATTCGTCATTCTCTGAGTTTTGCGAACATTTCTAATGTTAATTTTTCACATATTCTATATAATATATCCAATTTTCAATGGCAATTAATATGGTTAGACCCCGAATTAATTTCTGATGTATATATGATGCAGCTTGAATAACGCACATTATACAGCTTTCTCAATAATAAAACAAAAATGATAAATAAATTAAACAATACATGAAATAATGAATTGTATTATTTCGAATATATGTGGGCGATCTTCTTTTGAGCACAGAAAGTAGTACTAAGTTTCATTCATCGTGCATCGAATTGAAGTAGGACTACTTTTAGAGGTTTTGTTTTAATACGGAAAACCAGCCTTATAATAATGCTTTTTTTGAGGGCACATTCAGATTTATAGTAAATGTTAAGATTACCTGCCCGAAATATGGATTTAATCAATAAATATATCTGCATTAAAAATCATCGTAGGTGTTTAAATATGAGTTAAGATTGGTAAGTGGTTGATTCTACTGGAGGGACCCTTTTCAGTTCGACTTTTGTGGCAAAATTTTTTTTAGTTTTTTAAACCTCTTTTCCCTAAAATAAATTCATTCGATCTTCGATGGCGAGAAAGTTATTTGCACTGAATAAATTTGTAAAAGTATTGATATTTTAGGAGCAGATTTGCATCGCATCTGTTCACAGTGGTCCAGGAGAACTGGTTCCGTGGCCAAAAGTCGGAAAACCCATCAAAATATGAAAACGTTAATTCTAATTACGCCTATTTATTGTTTTTTAAAATTTATTGTATTGACTACTTGAGTCTTCAAAAAAGCTATTAATAATATATTATAATGTGTTTATATACAAAATTATATTTGTATTTTAAAGTTACGCGTATTTTAAATTTTTGGAATAGTTTAAAGGCTCCGGAATAATTTATTTCACGACGTCAACTTTATGACTAGAAGTGTAATTATGAAAATTATTCTGTCTAATTGTAACATCAAAATGAAATTTAAAAATAATGAAATCAAGTGCGGTAAAATTAAAAACGTTTCGTGCCCAGTATATTCATATTGTAAAATAAACCAGATTACCTTTAGTTTGAATATTCGATAAGTCAAATTCGTATCCTAATTTGAACCCATTTTATTCAATAATGAATCAGTATTTAATTGGATAACCTCAGTTACCGTATTTATGGACTCACCATTCATTATTATTATTCTCATACCATAACTCGTTCGGTTCGAGCCACGTTGCACTGTCGGGGATCAAGGAATTTATATGATAAGGGTAAGTAAGGGATGTGTAGGAGAACGAATAGAACAGAAAAGGATAGAATCTTCGAGTTGCATATTGTAAAGAGCTTCACAAAGCCATCATACTAATCCAATAAGAAAATCTCTTCACGTGGGCCCATCAGTATCCAAAATCTTCCCTTTCAGGCATCACTCTTCTTCTTATAAACAATTGTCCTCCATACATCCCTATCCTTGCATACATATTTTGCTTTCGTTGTCCAAACATCGTTTCTTGTGCGCTTTTGTATTTCTACGACACCTTATATTCCTTCGCTTTAGAGTTCATTCAGACCTTTCAACCATTCTTTCTGCGGTCCACCTCTTGGGACGCTACCACGCACTTCACCTGAATGAAGGATCTGGGAAAGAAAAGGGCTAACCAACTAAATTTTGAAAATCTGTTTTTCTACATTTTCGTATTCCTCTATGCATCTTACATATCGGGATGTTCAGAAAAGCAATAAAAAATAATTATACATATTTGTTGTTCAATTCCAAAGTTGACAAAGGGGTTATCTCACAGGGTACACCGCGAACGAAAGGGGGATTTGGGAACCAAAACCAAGGGGCATACTTGGTCCTGACCTTCAGAAAAAAATACGTGATTTAAATACGACCCCTTACAGAAAACCGGTTTTTTTGTATTAAAATTTCTTTAATTTTAATGATTCTTACATTAGAAATCTTTTTCCAAATAAACGGATACGTGGTAAAGTAAGTGTTCCTCGAAAAATCAATTTTCAGCCCATAATTTCAACTTATTTGCACATTTAAAGAAATAAAAGTGTATTAAATTTCGGATCATCATACTGGTACACATTTTTAAAAAATGTTCTTAAATTTTTTTTAACAAACAAGCTCTCTTAATATAAATGATTGAAATTTGAGTATACATGAGAATAATTCTAATTATGCAATTAAAGAAAAGTGTGCCAATAAAGATTTTAGGAATTACTAATTCGATAGTGTAAAACAACTAAGCGACATTTATAACATGAGATACGTGAAAAATATCATGAGGTTTAATCAAAGGACGGGATTTTGTAACCTTGTTGTTTACGTTATCATCACCGACATACTATACAACACTGCAAATTTATTAACGTAGTGACAAGTGTAACGCTTTTTTTTGTATTGAACAAACTTCACGATTGTGCTAGTACCTCGTTGATTCTCTCTAATGGGGCCTTGGAGATATGATTAGGTGACATCAAAATAGATTAGGTTTGTAAATAATTTTTTTTTTCCATTTTGAAGCAATAACTTGTGTAGGAAAATTACTTGAAACCCCACATTCCTCGTATTTATTATTTATTAATAATTCAATATAATTTACTATTATTTATTTCTTTATCATTTCTTTGTTGTTATTAATAAATAATGAGTACAAAAAATTTGGGGTCTCAAATAATTTTCCTGCATAAGTTATTGCTCCAAAATGGAAAAATAAAAATTATTTACGGACTTTACCCTATATCTGTTTCGCTGTTTTTCGCACCTGTCGTCTCCAAACGTGGTTCATTTTGGGTCCGTTGAGTATTTATACGTCTCCCAGGCTTTAGGAAAATTGAGCAAAACTCAAAGTTTCTTCCTGATGTGTTTTTGATGAGACAGTATTGCTAAGAAAGTGGAATATTCAAAAATTTCTGCAACGGAAATAGAAATTTCTGAAAAAATGCAGGAGAAATGATAATTTGTTAACAAATGCATATCTCCGCAATGAATAAATAAGATAGAAAGAGTCTTGCAGGAGTTTGAAGCTAGGATTATGGGTTATCAGATACATATGTCGACGTTAGCGGCGGTTTTAAAACGTTGAATAAAGATTTGAAGTGCTTTAATTTCAAATAATTGAAGCAACTGAAAATGGTGAATTTCTAAGTGAATTCTGAATTTCTGTCTATGTAGCTGAATCTCTAATATAAAAAATTGCCTCAAAGAACTTTTTTGGAGAAAAGAGCGGTTTATATTTATAAATCAACTTTAAATTTGTGATGAGGGTCCCAAGAAATACGGAAAGAACACAGAAGAAATATACGCAATAATTTCTTACTAGTAACTATAGTTTTCAGGAGGCGGGGGGTAACCGAACACCTCTTTCCTTTTGTCCATGAGACGTTGAACTTTGAAATTTTGTTTGTGCCCAAAATGACCCATGTTTGCAAACGGAGGGTTAATCTATTTTAATGTCATCCAGTCATCTCCAAGGCCCCAGTGATCGCCAAATGGCAGATTTTTATGAGATCAACACAGTAAACCATATATTATTATAGTTATTATTTTGTGAATGAGAGTGAAAATTATTATTTGTGAAACCTCCTGACGTGGCAGAAAAATCATAGAATTCTTGGGCCAAGCGCTTCACGCGCGCTAACCGCGTTTCAGGCAAATAAACATAGGTTTACAAAAATTTGAGTCTGTGTCTTTGGTACAATACAGTATTGTCCTTTTTAGAACGTAGGAAAGGCTACAAATTTGAATGCATATTTCTAGTTTTGCTTTCATTGATGTCAGTATATCTAGTACAATATCGGGTAATATGGCTTATAGGGCAATACGACACATAGGGCAATGTGTCACATGCGGTGATATGGCAGATAGTGTAAAGTGGCACGTGATGTAATGCGGGACATCAGATGTGTATTTTTGATTATTGCAATAAATATATATTTTCGGGTTAGCGCCATATCATGCCTATTCAGGAGAAGATGGAAGAAGGTGCCTATTCAGAAATGAAGTTTTGTTATCCGAATTAAAGTTAGTAGCACTGGCAAGAATGAAAGAAATTATTTAAATAATTTTTTTTCCTCCATTATGTCGCATAAAATACACTTGATCAGTAAGACAATAAGATAATTAATCATTAAAATAATGAAACAAGAGAAAATCATTTTTGGTTTGAATTTATTAAATACTGCCAGTGCTACCAACTTGAATTTGGGTAACAAAAACTCATTTCTGAATTGACACGTTCTTGCCTCTTTTGCTGAACTGGCACGTTCTTGACACTTTTTCTGAGTAGGAACCTTCTTTCTTCTTCTTCTGGATACACATCATATTGCATAAAAGTCGAATTATCTTCACCATTACCATCAGTTCTATTATGTGATTACATACTTTTTTATTAAGATGGGCCTAATCAAATTGAGCCTTGTAATACTTTGTGCTGTATTGTCGCAAAAAATCATGGCTTCATCTGATAAAGATAATGGTAAGTGTAATAATATCCTTCATCTTCCAGAAAGAGATCAATTTTCAGTTGAAGTACTTAGAATTTTACATATCCGCCCATCAAAATATGAAACTTAACTTTTCTGGGAGACCCTAATGAACAGTAAACATGTGACGGTGATACCTCCAAGAAGTCAAAACTAAAATTTTCCACGCAAGAAAAAATTGTGCAAGGTTTGTGGTTTGATTTTAAACAAAAAACGCAAAATAGTCTCTAGGTCTGGCCAAGCTGTAATGAATCTTGAAACGAAGAACTAAAGATATATAATCAGTTTTAAGAAAAAAAATATCACATATCGACTCTAAACTGAACTTTCCATATGCCACTATAAAGAGCTTCACTTTTCGATTTGAGCAAAATAATATATAGTGTTACGACATTCAAAATAATAAAACAACAAACTTTTTTAATTTTTGATTTAGTCACAAAGAAAATTCGATTTTGTCAACTCCGGCTCCGTTAACTCTGGCACTGGAGTGTGAAATCAGAAGCCGAAAACGAATACCAAAAAGATCTACTTTATAATACTTTTGCAAAGAAAATTACTCCTATTGAAATTAGCCTTATTATCACCAATATGCGACTGTAGAGCTTGCGAAATAGCTGGTGGACTGCACGTCATCTGGTCACGGAAATATTGGTGTCGGAATGGAATTTGGCTCTAATTAAGGATTTATGATTTTTTGCTGGTGAAAAAAATGCTACCAAACATTTTTTGAAAATTCGGAAAAATTGCGGAGATATCGGACGTTGAGTTTTATGAAAACTTTTTTTTAAATATATCTTCGGTCCTCATTTACTGACTTGAATTCTCGACAGTAATATAAAATTAGTAGGGGTGTGCAAAAAGCTCGAAAGCTCGGCCTGAACCGACTCGGGCTCGACTTTTTCCAGCCCGGCCTGTTGTATTGGGTACTCCGAATGTTTCAGGTCTTCGAACATTTTGGGGTTCTTGAAGGTTTCGAGTACTCGAATCATATCAGGTAATTATTTTATTAGATATATTGGCTGGGACAGAATACGTTGATAAATATCGGGATTCAGGAACTAGTATTATGTCATGAAAAAAATCCTCGAATATTAGGTGTTTCTTGAATAATGATTCAAAATATTTTAGGGTCTCGTTTTCAGCTTTCAGTCATCGCAGAGACTTGTAATAAAGCTAACTAACTTTCACAAAAGTAAATAATAAAATGGCTTTATTTTAAAATTTCCATCACTGATTCTTTGCTTTTTATTGAATTTTCGTCTTTTTTTGTTAAAATGTAATGGATCAAAAAAGCTGCTACAAATAATAGTTTTTCGGTAGCAATATGGACTCTGCATAAACTATCCCAAATTTTTCCCACGCCATAGGCGTAAACTTGACGATCCTGCAAGGGGCTGTATCTCCTTTCTGGAGATGTGACATCCCCTTGCAAGACCGACGCTTCTACGTCTTTGGCGTGATAAAAATTTGGGATGGTTTATGCATAACCCATTTTTTAGGGGCGAGAGATTGTGGGGAGGGGGCCTCCCTAGTTTTTCATAATCAGCACAAAATTTGACGTAATTACACCTAGCTTCTACAGCAACCCCGCAAGTAAGATACCATATGATTTCATCGGACCCCCCACCCAAAATATCACTAAGATTTTATAATTTTGAGGAACGAACATACATATAAATTCTGTTAATTAAATAAATGCAGAACCCTTATAAAATTAGTTTCAGAAGAGAAAATTCCCAGTTTTCTAATACAATGTTTTTTACCCATTGAAAATTAACTTCAATGTTTATTTAAACTATTGAACCCTAACCTATAAATGAGTAAAATTCCTATTTATTTATCGTAAACTTCACAGTCTTTCCTCTATTTTCTGCGCTGACCCTTTTTCTCGTTAAAAACTTATTATGTAAATACGAACTAAATTAACAGAACTCAAATAAAAAATTCAACTTTTTTTTGCAGGTTGAACTACTTAGCTAAAAATTCATTTTGGGATTTTCGACCGGCGAGTTCGCCAAATCATTCTCCCAGGGAAACAAATACGTGTTCTTTTATTTGTAAAACAAATTATTTTTTAGTACGGCGTCAAACAGCTTTTGTGTCTTATGTAATTGAACACGTAAAACGTATCGATTTCTTACTTCTTCGATTTTGTTCAAGAAATTATAAGTCAATTTATTTAATCTTTCATATACTTGCTTCCTCACCAGAATAGATTCATTTCTTCAAATTCTAAGACATCAACAAAGTTATGCAAAAATGTTATGCTTCTCGAAAAGTGCATGAAATTCCAATATTTGGAGACTCATTGTGAGCCTCAGATACGATTGTTTAACTTGAAATTTCCAATAGTTATTTTCGAGAGTATTGAAAACAGATTTCTGCAAGAAAAATCATTTTTTTTAATTCCTAATTTTAAAGGAATTAGAAAAATGAACAGTTTCATCTCAAAAGCCCCTTTACTCGTGTTTCTGCAGAGGTTAGAGAATTTATGGCAGCTAGTCAGCTACAATGAACTCAACGTGTCACATTGTTAGGGGCTTAGGACTTCCAGATGCAGACTCGGTCATCTACTACACTACGCAACTACAGGCCCAAACCTCGATCCAAAAGTTCATTGAAGACCAACTAATTCTAATATAAATTTCCTTAAGTTTGAACTTTTTTAAGAACACTTTTATTAGTAACGTTAAATTTTATTTTCTATATTTTTAACTCTCTCTGAACTAGTAAACAAAACACATTCATTTTTGATAAAAAATACATTTTTATCCGTTGAAATATGTATAAAGTTGAATGAATATTATAATTATAATTATGTTATACAAATAAAACTGAACGCATTTTCTCCGTGTATTAAAATTTTGAACTCAAATCGAAGCACGAATATATTATGGAAATTGTTTTTAATATTCTTTTCATCAATTATAATAATTATTATCGTTATCAAAGTGTTCAAAAGTCGCTAATTTTCTATTTGTATAAATCATTTCAATTTAAATGAATTTATCATTTTAATTTTAAATTTAAAAATTATTAAAGTTCTAAAAAATCGTCAATATTTTTCATTTTTATAAACTATTTCAATCTTCATGAATTTATAATCATGCAAAATCGAAGTTTCACAAAA
>JAUMHM010083656.1:0-13113 GCA_032362435.1 Melikaiella ostensackeni
TTTATGATATACTATCGATTGATGAAAGTCTCATCAAAAAGTCAATGTCGCAGAGGATGCCTTCGCCTTGTCAGACTTGAAAATGCCTCATTCACCCCTTTTCTACTAATCCCATTTTTGCTGTCTGCGTCCCCTGCTATCTCTTCTCTTTCTTCAGCCTTCACGCTATTTTCCATGCCTCCTAACAATCTCCTGAAATACTCTGTCTACTCTTCCATCCAAATTTCCTCATTGATGCCCTTCCTATTTTTTCTTTCCCTGTTCATCACATCTCATTCCATCCCTTCCTTTACTGTTTTCTCGACATATTAGATATATACACACACACACACACACACACACACACACACACACACACACATATATATATATATATATATATATTAGATTTAAAATTGATAGTTGATAATTGAATTTTTGTTTGTACTCTCTACTTTGTATCATTAGGCTCATATTTTTAAGAAAAACCGAATTTTCAGCCAATTCACCACTCCTTTTGGCTTTCTGGCTTTCAAATACCGAGAATATCCATATTTTGATAAAATATACAATAAGTCCACGTGGACTTTCTTTCAAAAAATTTTTTGCTGCTTCAAAATGTTTCTTCTATAGCGACATAAATTTTTCTGGGATCTTTTATAAATCTAATCATCCTTTCCAAAGTAATGTTCGTACTTATTTTCAAGCTGGTGGTCAAATTAAATTTGTTGTCTTTGAGATTTTCTTATGGAGAAACGATGTCCACAATATTCGACGATGTTTCACAACTCGCGTGGGTTGATCGTTACAGTGACTTCGTAGGTCAGGTTAAGTACACAAGGCATTCTTATGACATCGAGACGCTACTTAAGTCGTCGAAGAGGATCTTCTCTGGGATATATGTAGGTGTGAGTTTTACTTCATGGCGTCCTTGCTCCATCTAACATTATCAGAGGACATTTTATATACAACAGTTAAGTCCACTGCAAGCGTCATGTCACGCTCGTGTGACTTTGCGAGGTTGTACTTGTACTTTGATAGACCGTAAATGGATCATCCGTAGTTCTCGGCTTGCCAGGCAGATGCTGTGTTCTTTTCGCCGAATGTGGTACTTAAAACGCGATGATTTGCGTTCGAGTCACGATCTGATCGTGTTCGGAATAGCATTGCAAAAATTACAGATATGTATTGATCGCCGATCACGAAGTATTCGTAGTACCTGATCGTAATGTGAAATACCACGCCATGTTTCCATGACCATCAGAATCTAAATATATTCATTGATTCCAATCGATCGCCTCAATAGAAAGCCACACGTTTATGAATGAATCAAATTAAACTATTGTATGCAATAAGAGTAGGTGCGTCCTAAACTACGGCCCCTGTGTGGGAAAATTGACTTGGGCTAAACTGGGTTCCGACCAGATCGCCCAATTACTAGTTGGGCACCAGATGGGTACTGCAGTCACTGCCTATCTGGGCAACTTTTTGGTTTGTAACGCTCAGGCCAATCAATTTCCGTAATGAACACACTAGTTTGGCCCAGGTTGGCTAATTTCTTGAGTGTCCATTTGTGAGAAAAGATTTTAACCTGAACAAAAATGTGAACTTAAATTAAGAAATAAGATTAAGTTGCAAATCTTATGAAGCAATTCTTATTTCTAATACAATTTTCATATACATATGCGTGTTGCGCAGTGTATCCTTTTAGGCTCCGAGAAAACTCATGTTTTGTGTTTTTCCATTTATGTTCTTTTCCACAAGTGAGCTAAATCTGAAATGATGAGGATTCTCGCGTCGAAATTTGATATTTTCTGCAATTCCTCAAAACCTATTAGAATACCTAAGAAGCTTTGAAATTCCTTGAAATCTATTCAAATCTACTGAAAAACAAAAAATCTTGAATGATGTTGAAGTCCTCTGAAATCCCTGGGAAACTCTCCACTTTTTTACCCCCTCAAATTTATTAAAATTCCTTATCATCTCAGAGAATCTAGCTACAGAATTCTTGTAAATTAAAAAAAAAAACCAAGGATCAAACGACCAAATTTGTACGTCACACTCTTAAGTGCCTCCATTTGAGTAAAAAAATAATAATAATAAGAGAAGAAAAGAAAATAAAACAGCCTCCTAATCCCCTTTCTCCTTTTTTCCTCTCGTCTTTTTTCATAAATTTTCAAAGAATCACAATCGAAAAACATTTAAAAAATATCCACCTACGTTTCAGTGCTCATTGATAGATTTTTTGTAAACTTTCTGTGTTGCGATTCAAAAAAAAGAAAATTAAACAAGGAAAGATGAGAGGGAAGAAGGAGGAAAGAAGGGGATTTGAAGGTTGCTTTCTGTTTCTTTCCTATATTTTTATTTTTGTTTTGTTATCTGGAAGGAGATAAATTAAATGTGTGTTGTTCAAATTTGATTGCTAGATTATGGTTCTTTGTCAGTTTCCAAGAATTTTGTGTTTAAACCTATTCCTTAGAAGTTATAGAGCTAATTCAAGTTTGGGTTTCTCTAAATTTAATTTCTTACATTTCTTTCTTATGGAATCTTTCAACTCCTTTTGAAATCCTATAAATTTCTCAAATAATGTCAAATTTGTCGGAATCCCTTAAAATTTTGTGAATACTATGAAAACTTCTCAAAATCTGCAAGTTCGCGAAATCATTTGAAACTCATCAGAAATTTTCAAATATCTTGATATTTCATAAAATCCTACAAATATTCTCTGAAATCTCATGAAATTCTTCGGAATATTCTAAAACACACCCTATTTATTAAAATCCTTCAAAATCTTTGAAATCTTTGAAATCTGGTACAATCTTTAGTAACCTTTCAAATCCCGCTGAACATCTTGAAATCCTTCATATCTTTCTAAATTCCTTTGGAAATGTTTGAATCTTCAAAACCCTCTGAGGCGCCATAAAATTCCACAAAACCCGTGGAAATACCCAGAAACCCTTTAAAATTTTATTTTATTTTATTCACTCCCTAAAATTCCTTGAAATCCTTTGATAAACCTAACAACTCTTCTCCAGAAAGATTAAATTTCGTCTACTTTCTACAAAGATCTTTGGGTATGTTTGATTCTATTGTTCTCCATTTTTGTTATTGTGATTATTCAATGTTCATATATTTTCAAGTATGAATCTGGTGTGACATTTAGAAACGTACGTCTTTCAACTCTAATTACCTGGGGTATTAAGTTCCGCTAATACGTGTCCTCGAAATTCAGAATCAATAATTTAGGCGTCTTATTTTTGAAAATATCACTAAATTCTACCTTGAATTTGACATTTAATTTGTTTGCTTCAGTATTAATAAGCTCAAATTCATTATCATAACTTTTTAGCTAGTTCTTGTCAGAGATTTGTTTCAAGCTCTTTGCACATTTCGGAACTAATTAATCGTTATATTTTAACAGTTTTAATCGCATGGAACTTTCCAGAGCACATGCCTTTCGTCAACAGAATTGTCAATCACATGCGAGGCTACGTTATTATTTATATTCTTCATTATTTAAAATATGTGCCGAACTACTAGCTTATTGCTGGAAATGTTTTTCATAAGTAAAAAATCATGTTGAAACTAAGCAGCTAAATCGTCATAAGGTGGTGTGTCCAATTATAACTTCAGTTCCACCAGGCTTCGGTCATTCAAAGGGAAGTATAAAAACAAAACGAAAACCAAAGCAGTAATTATTGGTTTGTGTTGTACACTGAGGAGGGCACCAGCCTCCTACAGATTGGTCTTTAAGATGGGAAAAGACCTTGAGATTCCTTGACCCAACACATGCAAAATTATAAAATTCACGTAAAAACCATTAAAAGCAGAGGAATATGTTGCAATGATACGAAGCCCACAGTTCATGACACTTCACGGGTAACATTTCAAAAAAGAAACTTTGAATAAAAAATATAATTGATTCAAAAATTGAATTAAATACAAAACAAATATTTTCGCCCCCATCCATTAGCGAAGTTTCCAAGTTCAAGGCTAATCCTAAAAGAAGGGTATCTACGTCCTTTTCCCAGTTCAGGAATCCGTGCTTTTTGTCCCCTGCTAGAACGGGAACGTAAATACTTCGATTGCAATCTCGAGCGAATTCAAGCATTAAATGCGACACTTGCATCGAGATAAGTTCAGAGGAATTACGTCACGCCGAATACAGATCTCTCAAGTTTGAAGTGGACTAAACGAGGTGGACAACAAAAGAAAAGGGAGACTCATGCATTGAACCCGAAGAATAAACTACGTCCTACCGACTGTCTATTTACGCGCGCTTGGTTGGGTATACTCGCGTACGTAACTATTACTTCTTACGTCAGTCGTAAAGAGAGCTCACTGCGATCCTAGGAAATCGGTAACGAGTCACTCTCCAGAGCCATATTTTTTTCACCTGTGGCCCTGTAGCCTCTTAATTTCTCAAACACACATTCACTGACATGTGTTGAGTTGGGTATTGATGCGTGCCGACTAGGCTTTGAGAAAAGCTAAACGAACGGCTGCCTTGGGTTATATAACAGTCCTGGAGCGATTCATTGAACGAAGGAATCATGAATTGCTTCATCTGGGAGAAGTGTTGAGTGAACAAATGTGAGTACTCATCTCAGTTTCAAAATTTTTGGAATTTGTGTGAATTAGTTCAAATTTCCATTCATCATGTCCTATGCTATTTTTGCAATGATATGTCCTGCACAAACGCCGCGGCGGAAAAAACACACCTTGAACCAGACGAAGAATCTGAATAAGAATAAGATGAATTTATTAAAGGTCGAAATAAAATCTATCTTCTTATGAAAATTTTTTGTGTACCGGGAAGGAACACCTAAAAAGTTCACAATTCAAAAAAAGACTTTGGGACGACCTGATTTTCCGCTTCTTAGAGAAAGATGTACAATTAATGTACACAACAGAAAAAAAGGCAGAAAGAAGAAAGAGTCAACCAAACCAACCTCACACTCTTTTTTTTCTCCGTCTTTTTTATTATACTACTGGGGATCAACATGTTTCGAAGCCAATTCAGACTTCCTCATCAGGTGTAATTTACAGGGAAACAACATGTTTAAAGTTGAAAAAATTGTTAGATAAGAAAAACATTATTACCTGTAAGTAAAAACAGATATGATTCATAGTGATTTCAATTTTTGGTACATATTTCATCCATTAATCGAAAATTTAAGTTTCGAGAAAGGCAAAAAATTCTGAATGAATCCCAAGTTCATATTATTTTATTCTTCAATTGGGAATCCATCTACACAAATTTCAAATTATGGCACAAAGCTGAAGTCATTGTATCCAATTAATGATTCCATCCCAAATTCTGTTGTATCTAGCAAGATCTACTTCAAAATCAAAAGCTTTGTTACCTTCTCTCTTTATAAATAGCATTTCCATGAACTCTCTCTTTTTTTAATTTCTCTCATGATACAAAATTTAACATCATCCTGTTTGCCCTATGTAAACAGCATCACATTGTCTACAATTAAATTTGTAAATTACACATTGTTTTTCCAGTTTCTCATACTTGTCTTTACCCAATGTAACAATCGAATGGCCCCTGAATGGAACTCCATATATCATATGTAACCCCAATCTTTCTTACATTGATCTCAAGATATTTAAGATTTTTTCAAAATAAGGGAGGACAACCGTATTAAGTCTATTGTAATCTTGTACATTGTTTCTGTTCTGATTATTACCTTTGCTCTTAATTTGAACCATTCTGTTATGCATATGCTTGTCAATAAAAGTAATAGGATATTCGTTGAGAAAAAGAATCTGTTTGCATCATTCAATATTCTTTTCATGGAATGTAGGATGAAATTATTTGAGAGCTCTATCCATTAAATTCTTTACAATTCTCTTTTTGTTTTGGATGAAATCATTCGAATTAAAATTCAGTGTTCTTCCTGAAGACATAGTTTTTCTGTGTCAATCAGTAATGATATAATTTTCATCGGTTTCTATTAAGGTCAAATCAAGAAAATTCAATCTACCTTCTGTTTCAATTTCAACAGTAAACTGTTATCTTGAATGTATAGTATTAAATACATTGTGTAGGGGATCTCCATTTTGTGCATGTAAGGATAATACAGAATCATCCAAATATCTTGCATAAAAGTCCAATTCAAAACTAATTCTCTTAAAAACTTCATTTTTCATATCTTCCATTACAATTTCAGCAATAATTGGAGACAAGACTGAACCTATTGGCGTTACAAATTTTTGCTTATAGAAAGTACCATTCAATTTAAAGAAGCGGAATTGAAAACATATTCAGCAGCATAAAGGAATTGTTTTTTCGTAATCTTAGTGTGAAGTCTGATCGTGTCCCATCTATTTCCAACAGGAAGTTCAACTCTTTCATATGGAATGTTAGGAAACATGGCTATTACATCGAAGAAGACAAAAATGTGATTTGTTAGTATTTTAACACGTCCGATTGATTTTAGAAAGGCAGCACTGTTTTCAATTGATCTTGCTGAAAGGGTAACTGATTCTTTGATAACACAGCCACACACAAAAAAGTCTGGTACTTTTGACGAGACATATGTATTTCTATGTATTTTGAGCCGCTAAATCCGAATCTGAGGTCAAAATAGCACCTTCACAATTGGTTTTCGACATAACCTCAAAAAATCGTATTTTTGAGTATATGATGGTGAAACGTGGTTTTGTTATAGATTCTAAGCTGCTGAATTGATATAGAGTTTCAGTTCAGTGATATAACTACAAAATCTGGAACATGATCTCAGGAAAAAATTGTCTGAGCGGTGCTTTGCAGGACAAAATTGGATTTGTGTACTTCCAGGCATCGAATACGATACGTAAGTCAAGTTAGAATTTGTTATGCATGAATGTATTTCCTGAATCAAAATCAGTGGATTCTCACTCATTTCTCAGTAGCACACTAATCACTGATCAAACAGTTGAATTTCAAGCCGTTGATTAGATAGTTCCTAGATGACGTGACTTTTATACATCGTTCCGCATACCACTGACTTTCGATGGAAGAACAGCTATTTGTTCTCATTCTAACGCACTCTTTTGGATTTGAAAGATCTTCGTAGCGGCATTTTTCTCTCGCTCTGAGGCAAATCTCTTTTCAACATTCAACAGTAGGCCGCCATCATATTTTTATCCCATTTGCCTTGATATCTTTCTTCCATCACTTTGATATGTAGGTGGAATCTCACGCTCTGTTGTTCACTGTGTCCCCAAGGTTTCCAGGGAAGTACTCAACATAAGAATCCATGAAATGTAGCTTCAAACTCATAAAGCATTTCAATTTTTTCAAACTGCTGACCATTCTCGAGACCTGTTTTCTTCTTTCTGTGCTTTCAACGTTACCCAGAAATTGTTCAACGACGTTTTTGTAGTCGAGCCATGCTTCTTTCTCAGTCGAAGTCATTTTAGTAACAAAAACGTCGTCTTTCAACAGTTTTCGAATTTGAGGTCCTTCGAATATTCCTTTTTTCAACTTAACATCGGTCAATTGGGGGAACTGAGACATAATATACTGAAAAAATCAGTCTTCTTCATGAAGTGCTTTCACAAATTCTTTCATCAGACCCAACTTGATGTGAAGAGTTGGAAGAAGGACTTTTGGTGGCTCCACTAATGGGTCATAAGTGACGTTTCTGCATCCTCGTTCCAGTGACATCCTTTTCGGCCAATTTTTTTTCTTATAATGACTACCACAATCTCGGCTGTCTCATAGGCACAAGGAACAAGGTTACTTCGTATTCCCTGATTGTTGTCCCAGGAGCTCCGCAAGAAGTTTGAAATCCTGGGGGTGATAACCCTCATACCTGCCCAGAGCTAAGTATGAGGGCCTTTTAGCTTTGATGAGCACGATGTCAACTCATCGCTAGACACACTACAGCTTCATTCTCACACCCTAACGTCCCCCTGCAGAGCAGCGTGCCATCGATGGCTTCGTTACTGATTGGGCTGAAAGGTAAATCATTCTGCACATCTTTTTTCAGAGCAGTTATAATCACTCCCAGTACCTGGCGCAGGAGCTAGCCTTTATCAGCCAGCCTTAGTAATCAAAAATTTAGGATGACGTTTCAAAAAATGTTCTGTTTCAAATAATCCTTCACTTAATTATTTTTTTAATAAGGTTTGTGGAGTAACATTATTCAAGAATTCATTCGATAAACCCATAAATATTGCTCTGAAATTTTACTTATACTTTGTTTTCTGGAAATTTTCAAATATTGGCTCCAATGTCTCCAACGACTTTGAGGAATCAAATATAGTTTTTTCGCTATATTTTTTACCAAAGCCTTCACTCGACCTCAGAATGTTAATTGATTTTCGTTAATTTAGTTTAATTTAGTTTCTTCTGTAAAGCATTCTATGATGATGTAATCGGGTACTTGTTTATTCAAAATATCGAGAGTCTTCTTAGCATTCTCATTTGGATAGTGTATTTTGCATGGCAATCTTTTATAACAAGATTCAAAAGAGATTTTCTGAATTGCCTAGTGATCTCATTGAATGTCTGTTTGTTTCTTTTGTTATTTAAATCAAAGCAAACTCTCTTGTTGATATCAGAAATCTTTTTTGGAAAAACCCCATGAATCTTACATTCTATCAAGAAATCTTTCTGTAATACAGCTGATCTAAGAAATTTCAAGAGAGAGACATTAAGCGAAGATTGGTTTCAATCTGCAGGGTTGCCCATGAATACTTATGATTTCTTTGAATTGAAGTGTTAATGATTACCTCAATTTACCAAAATATATCTATTCTACTTGAACACAGTTTATAAATTTGAGGAAGTAAGCAATTTTTTAGGAATGTGTTATTGGTTTGGATTATTACCTTTTTCTTCTTGAAAAATGAAATCATCTGAATAGATTGGTTCTAAATCAACCCACAAAATGAGATGAAGCCAATATTGAACTATTTCAATTCATGTGCGTGTTTTTGAATAAATTCAACAAATTGTGGGCTTTAAATAAGGAATAATTACTATTAAGTGGAGCATTGTTATAATCTTCTGCATTGCACATTTCCACATATGTCCCATACATCACAGATGTGCTCAGTGTTATAAATTCAATACATGAATAATTAAAAATACAAGATACACGAATAGGAACCATGAAATACATATTATGTTCAAAATTCATTTATGACGGGCGAAGTACCAAAAGTCTCATTATGAAACATTGAAGTTTCGAAAATTTCAAAATCGCAATACAGCGTGAGACTTCCGACAAAAATTAGAAGTACATACACGTTTCTCAACTAGAAGTTTCATTAATTAGGTAGAAAATCTAAAAGAAAAAAATTCGAATGGCTGTAGCTTTTACGATATCAGTCCTGCAGGAAAGAAGTGGAATTAAAAATGAAAGATTTAATGGTTTTTTACAACTTCGGTTGTGATAAACTTTTTAAAAAACAAACAGGAACGGGAATACAGCATCATTCGCGTTTTCCAAGACAGGGACCGCAAGCTAGCAGATGCAGTCCCGACTGTTTGGTTTTAGACTTAATCCATGTCCCCCTTCCAAACTAGAAAAAAATGTCGAGTCTGATATTTTTTCAAAAACTTTTTCCCAAATACACAAGAATAGAGTGAATATTTCAAAAGAAGCTTCCAAGGGTCAGTTGAAAAAAAAAATTGTCAGAGGGTGATAATACAGTGGGCTGAGGAGAAAATAGAACTCGAGGACGAGGAAATAGAAGCAAAGATAAAAAAATTAAAGAAAGGGAAAGCAGGCGGAAGCAACGAGCTGAGCAACGAAGCATGAATTTAGAGTATCGAAGGAGCCCGAAAGAAATTAAGACAGGTAATGAAAAGATTTTGGGAAGAGAAAGGGTTCCCGTAAAATTAGAAAGAAGGCTCGATAACAACAGTATTCAAAAAGAGAGAAAGAGAGAATGTAGAAAATTACAGGGGATAACACTTTTGAATACGGTATATAAAGTGGAAGCTATGGTGTTAACGGAGAGACTAAGGAAGGAGGTAGAAGGTAAGGGGAAGTTACCAGAAAGCCACAGAAGATATTGAAGCAAGAAGGAGAAAAATTATGTGTTTTCTTCGTGGATTCATAGGAAGCATTCTTCACCACAGATAGAAATGAGGTTTGGGAGGAAACGGAGAAGAAGGAAATATCATTTTATAGATTTAACGCCAACGACAATTCGGAAAAATATATTTATTTATTATAAAATATGGTTGAAATATGTGTCTCACAGGAATGAATAGAAAGAGTTATGAAAGTGAAAAGAAGAAAGAAAACGAAAAGAAATAGAAGAGGAAATTAATAGAATTGAGCCGGAGGAGGAAGCTTTAAAATAGTTTGATGAAATGAGCAAGGAGAAAGGAGCAATAAGTGACGAAATAGAAATGGAGGGAATATTTCAAAGTAATGTTACAAGGATCAGATGGAAGTAATACAAACAGTTCGCGGAGGGTGATAATAGTGGAGGATGGAATGCAGACAGAGCTAGAGGGCGAGGAGACAAGTTTAAATCAATTAATTGAAGGATGGGAAAGTGGGTGGAACCTATTGGCTCAGCACCAAAGCGTGAATTTATAGTATCGAAAAAGCCAGAAAGAAGTTCAGAGAGGTAATCAAAAGATTTCGGAAAGGGTAATTATTCCCGGATGAGTGGAAGGAAGACTTGATAACACCGATATATGAAAAAGGGAGAAAAAGGGAAAGTAGAAAATTACTGGGAATAAAACTTTTGAATATAGCTTATATAGTGTATGCAATGGTGCTAATGGAGAGACTAAAGAAAGAGGTAGAAGGTAAGGGATATCACCAGAAAGGCAAGGAAGTTGTTAAAACAAAAACGAGAACAAGTATGTGCCTTCTTTGTGGATCTAATAGCAGTATTTCCCTTTGTAGATGGGAATAAGTTTTGGGAGGGAATGGTAAAGAGGTGAATAAGGAGAGGTTTAATAGAAAGGGTAAGAGAAATACACTCATCTCGCGTAACTGTACCGGCCTCGGGTCTTGTCAGCACAGTAACGGGCGCTGTTGAAATCTAGTTTCAACCGGATTAGGACCTCATATATAGTCTCTGAGCCCGGCAGACGTGAAAATTATATGCACAGAAAGTCGCGATATGAAGAACTTAGATATTACCAGAAATGCGAGAAAGGAGTTAGAGCAAAAACGAGAACAATTATGTGCCGTCTTTGTGCATGTAATGGCAGTTTTCCTTCCGTAGATAGGAATAAGCTTTGGGAGGAAATGGCGAAAAAGTGAATAAGAAGAGGTTTAATAGAAAAAGAAAGAGAAATTCACTCATCTCGCGTAACTGTGCCGGCCCCGGTTCTGGTCAGCACAGTAACAGGCGCTATTAAAATCTAGTTTCAACCGGATTTAAAGTGACGAGTGAGTGAAAACTCAGGACCGTATATGTAGTCTTTGAGTTCGGCAGGGAAATGGCAAGGAAATGAATAAAGAGAGGTTTATTAGAAAGAATAAGATAAATACACTCATCTCGCGTAACTGTGCCGACCTCGGGTCTGGTCATAATAGTAACAGACGCTACTAAAATCTAGTTTCAACTGGATTTAGAGCGACGAGTAAGTGAACACTTATGACCCCATGTATAGTCTCTGAACCCGGCAGACGTGCAAAAGTATATGCCCAGAAAGTCGCGATGTAAACAAGTTAGATATTACCAGAAAGGCAAGGAAGGAGTCAAAGCAAAAATAAGAACAAGTATGTGCTTTCTTTGTGGATCTAATGGAAGTATTCCTCTTCGTAGATAGGAATAAGTTTTGGGAGGGAATGACAGAGGTCAATAAGGAGAGGTTTAATAGAAAGAGTAAGAGAAATACACTCATCTCGCGTAACTGTGCCGGCCTTGGTTCTGGTCAGCACAGTAACAAGCGCTATTGAAATCTAGTTTCAACCGGATTCGAAGTGACGAGTGAGTGAACACTCAGGACCGTATATGTAGTCCCTGAGCCCGGCAGACGTGGAAAAGTATATGCCCAGAAAATCGCGATGTAAACAACTTCTGATACGCCACTGACCGCCCGAGCGAACACCTTGAGTGTAGGATGTCAAAGGACGCTTCAGTGGGCAGACAGAAGCAGTCGAGCGTGAACAACCGTGAAGCCGGTACAAAAACGAACGGCACAGTTACGCGGGATGAGTGCATATAAGGAAACTGAGGATAGAGTAAGAGTAGTGAATAAAGTATCAAAGGAGTTTTGGACAGAATTAGGACTAAGACAAAGGTGCCTGCTAAGCTCACTGCTCTTTGCGATATTCATTGCGGACATTAAAGAGGACTCTAAGAGGATCATAGATGGGGGATTGGTTACAGGGGGAAATAGATTTTGGTCACTTGCGCATGCGAATGGTATAGAATTGTTAGCAAGGAAGGAAGAGGTGCTGAGAAACATTATGAGTAGACTTGAGGAATACCTGAAAAAAAAAACATATATTAAATGTAGATAAGTCGAAAATAATGGTACTCTGGAACCCCACTATAAATGCCCCCATTATAAAAGACAAAGGGACCAAGGGGACGAGAAAGAGCCGCTGCGAGGTCAGCGGCAGTGTCTTTACTACAACGCAGGAGTGTATGAAAAAAGTGGGCAGATTAAAATGGCCACCCTGATGTATGTACGTGCATATTATAAAATTAGTACTTTGATGAAGTTTGATTTCCAAGCACGAACATTTTCACTTTCATTATGATATTATGAAACCAAAATAGCAAAAATACAAAAAGAATTTTTCTCAAGACAAAACTCAAACAGAAATGGTTCATGCGGTCCTAATTGTTTATGGTTTGGAGAGCTCCGAAAGGAAACGAAGGCCATTGAGGGTATCCCCGACACGGTCTCTATAGTGGAGTTCCAGTGTATTCGGCGAAAGGAGTAGAAAGACAGATTGTAAGAAATGGCAGTGAAGTTGGGTAAAGGTTGGAGAAGTAAAGGAACTTGTATATTTAGGATTTTCGTCCAAAAAGAATAGGAACACTAGAAAACATGTGAAGGAAGGAGTAAAAAGATAGAGCAAACGAGTTTGTCCATTACACAGGACCACAAGCCACCTAAGCCTGCAACATAAGAGGGACTAGATGTACCCTATGTTTTTGAGGTCGCTGAATCCGAATCCGGTGTCCGTTTGACGCCATCAG